>CAMPDV010001339.1:0-102972 GCA_946699065.1 Loxodes magnus | reverse complement strand
CGTCTCTATTGTTCCAATTATAACTTTTCCTTCAGATGAGGAACTTGATTTATCTTCTTCTTGTTATTGTTTCTGCATTAGTTTCGCAGCTTTCCTTTTTGCATTCTTAATTTGGTTTTTGGAAAGGCGAATAGATTATTCCATTTTACTTTAAATAAATAATTATGTTTTAGTATATTTATTGAGCTAATTTAAGTTTTTTATATATTTGCTTTTATTTAAACTTAGAGTACAATAAAAAAATTTCGAACCTCCGAAAGGGATATTTTCCAACTCCAAAGAACTAGGAGGCTGGCTCCTAACAATAGTGGTAGGAAACAAATAAATCTTCAAAAACCACCCATACTGCGACAACTCCCGCCTCGGAAGAGAAACCGAGGAAATAGGTCAAGTCTATCCTACATCAGGAGGTCTCCGAATCTAACCATACTGGTCAGATGAGCATGGATTAACTCGTCAAGGTGATGTTAACCCTCCAGGAAGAGGTTAGAAAATTACGAAAGGAAAATGAAAAGCTGACTGAGCAGATTTAACACGGGCTTTAGGATACTCTAGACCTTAGGATGGCCAATTAGGAAAGAGAACTCACTGCTCTCTGAAATTATTAAAAAGATCAACTTAGTCAGACGAACTCCTAAGTAAAGAAGATTTAGGACTAAAATTAATTCCTTGAAAACATAATATAGAGCCAATGGAGTCAGCAGATTCCCTAGCATAATAGAATGGACATTGAAAATGAAAAGATTTACTAAAGGACGATAGTAATATAATAATAGAACTGAAAACCTAAAAAGCGATGTTACTTTTGTAAAAGTAGTTATCATCTGCAAAAAAAATGTAGATAATTTCAATAATTTAAAAGATAATACTGACTTAGAGAGATACAAAGAGCTCAGAGGCTATGATGTGATCGAGAAGGGAGAATTTTCAAGCGTAGAATTACTGTAATGTAGTCAGCTATGGAGCAGGAAAGGCAAGGAAGAGAAACTCAAGACCATTGGTAGAGAAGGACTAACCTTTTAGACCCATTATTTGAACGGCGGATATGATTCTGCTGTCAAACAATATTAAATTAATTTAATTTAATTTAATTTAAATTTAATTTTAGAGTACTAAGATAAGTAGAATTTATTATACTCTAGAATCTTATTTTTATTTAAGTTAATTAAGATAGTTAATATAGGAGGGACAAGTAGCTCAGTAGTAGAGCATTGGACTGCAGATCCAGAGGTCGCGGGTTCGACTCCCACCTTGTCCTTTTTACCTTAAATTAATTTAGTTTAAATATAAGTTTTGAAAGTAAAGTATAATGATTAATACATATAATTAAATAAGGTTCTAAGTTAAAAAATAGTAAATTAATTAGAATTTAGTTAAAGTTAAAGAGTAATTAAGCATAATAATAATTATATTAAAATGTATATTTAGTTTGCTTAGCTTTATTCTAAACTTACATAATTAGTTTTATTTAGAACATAGAATGCTTTAATTAAATACTTAGTTTAAACTAATTTTTGTCTATCAAGTTTAATTTAATGTTAGTAATAATGTTAGAATTATTTATTTAGAAATGCTTAAAATTTTTACTTTTATTCCATCCTAAGATTTAGGAATTATTATAAACCTATTATTTTATTATTTACTCTCAACTATAATATGTTAAATCTAGAAGGAACTACTTTTGTACCAATAGAGATAAATGGAAATGATAGTCCTTTTAATTAATTTTAAAATTTCTTTATTTTGCATAATTTTATCTAAATAAACTAAATAAATACCCATGTGATAAATTAAATACAGTTTCAAAAGGAAGAAGTAAACTTAAGAATATATGAAGTATGGTAAGAAGAAATGTAAAGTTAATTCTTGATAGAGTATAATGCTAAATATTATTTGCAATTATATCTTTAAGATAAAATAGTAAAAGATATGCATCAATTATCTAGAAATATATGAAGGACACAAAACAGTAAGTTATCCTGTATGTAATTGACTTCTCACTTAGACAGAAATAGAGTATTTTAAATAAAAAGATAGAAAAATTCTTGGTAATAACTTTAGGTAAACTTAATTTAAAATATTATTTATAAATATTTATCTTTATCAAAAAAATTATCCAATATCTCTAAAATTAGCAGAATATGAAGATTTAAAATTTAATATAATGGATTTACTTAAATTTAATATTGCAAGCATATTTTGATAAAAGTATTATGATTATATCAAATAATCTTATAAAAAATTTAATTTAATACACTGTAATATAAATACAATTAACTAGAAGGTCTACACTATAGCATTTATAATTAAGGATTAAAATCCTATAGAGTAATTCTCAAAAGAAGAGTTAAAGAATTTGTTATAAATAAAGCTATTTATTCTTTAAGATAAAGCTCTTCTAAAATTAATCCAATTTTAGGTAAGATAAGGGATAGAACTATAACTTAAAGATATCAATCTAACTAAATAAATATTTAGAAGCTTATTATTTATAATTTTGCATTATTAGCACTATTATATGAAAGAAAATAATTTGGTTAGTTATTATCTAAGGATAATTAAGAAAGCTCCCTCTTTTAGATATGGTGAAATTATTTTAGGATGATAAAGAAAAAAGATTTAAAAAGTAAAAATAATTGAAATGATTCTAGAGATAGATATGAACAAAGAAAAAGACTGATAATTTTATCTAATAAAGTTAAAATATTATTAAAAGACAATTTAATTACATTTGAATTCTTTTAGAAATTAGAGATCTTATTAGAATTAAAAATCTAATTGTCCTATAAATTTATAAAAAGTATATTGGTTATTAAAAAGCTAGCTTATTAGCTTTAAAGAGAAATCAATTTTTGGTTTTAAATAGAACTATCTCATTCAACTATTTTAGCTTTAGATTGAAAATAAAATTTAATTTTTATTAATTTTTTTTAAGAAATGCTTCAGTAATAATAGTGACTTTGTTTTTTAGCTAAAATAATGCTTAAAATCTCTATAATAAATAGTAAGATTAGAAAAAATACATCTAATTTAGTGATTTGGCTAGAAAAATTATAATAATAGTATGCTTAAAATTACGAAATAGATTCTAATTAACTTAATATTAATTCTTCTATAGTTTCTAATTCCAACATCAAGTTGTAATCAGAAACTGCTAATCTAAACCATTTATTCGTTTACTACTTCAAAACCTAGAAAATCTTTTTTGTAATTTATTTTTTCTTAAATCTAACCATTCTTAATATAATAGTTAATTATCATCACTTTCTTTATTTTGCTTTTCTTTTTTCCAAATATATGAAAGCTTTAGAATATTCATATTTATTATCTCATTGCTATAGAATCAGAGTTTTATATTCTTTAATTAATTAGATTATGCATGTAAATATGCAGTTTATAAGTATATAATCCTAAAAATTTATTTAAAGTACTAAATCCTTTACATTATGATTAGATTATCTAATGGTAGAGAGAGGATTTAGCTTAAATCTAATGACTTAGAATCGCAGACTAACAAACAGTTTTTTATATTTATCTTAAGATATTTAAGCTAATTAAGCCAAGCTTATCAAATATTATTATCTCTGCTTATAACTATAATTAAGTCTATTTTAATTAGTGGAAGAAAGTTAGCATTATATGGGAAATTAAATAGTAAAGAATGTAGAAAATAAGCGCTAAGAGTACTGTAAAATTTAGTAAAATGACTGAACAATGAGATATTTGAAGACAGTTATTATCAAAAAGCAGGTAAGCAGTTGAAATCTAGTAATTATATCACACAAAATAGAAAAACACTAATAAAGCAGAAATATCTTTCAAATAATAAACTAGAAAGTTAAAACTTAGCAATTGGATATCTAAGAAAAGCTAAATAAAATAAAGAACAACTAAATAATAAAAGCTGCAAAGTAATTGCTAAATTAAATAAGCTTTCTTATATTTCAATCTTCTTAAATAAAATCACATTTATCTTTATTTCTAGATAATCATAAATATCAAAAACAAGGTTATTATTAAGTTAGTTTAATAAGTAAATGTATAAAGTAATAAGAATATAAGGAATAATTTAGAATTTAAAGTTAATTTTATTGAAATTAAAGTTCAAGAAGATGTAAAAATCTAATAAAAAATATTAAAAGGAATAAAGAAAATAAAGTATAAATAATATAACTTCTAGGATTTTAAAAATGGTTTTAGAGAATAAAGAGTAACTTTAAAAAAGATAATAATTTTAGGTAAAAATTCTTTTTACAATGAGCTTAATTCTAAATACTTCTTGGTATATTAAACTATTTAAGAATAAATTGAATATTTTAGTTTAAATTATAGAGTTTCATAATAAAATATTAATAGGTATATTTCGGCTTAAGTTTAATAGATTTGAATGTTGTAAAAATTTCGTTAACATATCAAAAGGGATACCAAACTCATGATTAATAATTGAAAGCATCTGTAATAAAAAGGAGACTTAGCTTTAGTTAAGTAAATTCAAAAATATCTAAAGAAGGAAAATCGAATAAAAACAGAGAATTTATTAATTAAAAGGAGTCAATATAGAAAATTTAGATCTATCCAGTTTAACAAGTGCTCAGGAATTTTATATGAAAGTTAGAGTATTAATTGAAAAATTGAGCGATCAAAGTCTAATAAAAAAAATCAAAATACAAGTTTAAAAGCGAAAAAATGATATATTAAATTAGGAGAAAGCTTATAAAATAAATTAACAATATAGAATGAAATGATTAGATATAAATCTAAACATTCCTAAATTTAATTAATTATGTAAACTCTTACTCTGCTGATTTATTTACTATCTGATATAAAACTTATAAAATCTTAGTGTTGCTTGCTACTTTTAAGGATTTAAATTAGACTAAACTGAATGTTGCTTAATTATTATATTTTTATACTAATAACGAAGTAGAATTAACATATTAATAGGCAGCTTAATAATATGAAGTTAAAATAGTAAATTATATCTAACAACAAGCTTTAATAACTAACTGCTTTATTTTCATAGATACAATAGCTTTTAAATAATCACAGAGTCAAATATAAAAAATCCTGCATTATTTTATAATAAAAGATTCTAAATTTAATTAATAAAGGTAAACTTAGTATGATGCAAAAGCTTAAATATATTTATTATTATTTATCCATATACCAATAAATAAGCTTTTATCAATCTTTCTAGTTCAAATTTAGCTTTTAATTAAGAAAGGCCTAAAAGATGAAAATTAAATCTTCAAATTTCAAGCATAATTTCAGTTCCCTTTATGATATTTTTAGCATTAAAATAAGTTTTAAAATTAAAATAATAAGTTAAGCATGCTTAAAAGAGCAACTTATTTGTTCATTAAGTAGTGGTGTAATTAGATTAAAAAATATATTGCTCGCTATTCTTTGATTTTTCAGATCAGATAAATTTAGAAAGCTTTATATGAAAAGAAAGATTCTCTTTAAAAAATTTAAATCTTTTAAGTTGCAAGTAGGTCCTCAGATTCTTTAGTTGAAAATATTATCATACAGAATTAGGTTATTCCTCCACTTTGAGTTATTCCTTAATATTATCCCATCATATATTGTGTAAAAGGTAGTTCATCTTTTCAAATATTCTTGCGGATTATCTTATTTTTCTCAAGTTTCTCCAGAAATTTCGTGTGCTACTAAATACGCAAAATTTTTTCTATCCTATTTTTAATCTAATCTGCACTTTTTTTATTTCAAAGGAATCATTTAATTGAGCTATTAGTTTTGTTGTTGCATCAAATATCGAAAGCTGACTCTATTTTCTTTACTTTGTTTCTTAGTCCTGATTTATTTTTTCTTGCTTTATTATATCTTTTTCGTTTTGCTAATAACTTATTCATGAATTTTTGTCTAATTTTTCCATATTAGCTTCGAACTTCTCTTTGAATTATGCAAAATGTGTGCATTTTTTAGTCTATATCGTGTAATTTGATGTCATGTTGGATTTATTCTAAATACTTTTCTAGTTTCGAAACAATCCTTATTAATTGAAATTAATTTTAGAGGTCTATTTAAAATTCATTATAAGGACTTGATTTTTGGTCTGAGTTCTCAAGTCATCTTTTGTAGTAAATTTTCTTGCAATAATCCTTTCCGCAGTTATTTGCTTTTTTGTAGATGTTTCAGCTTAAACTCTTGAGAGAATTTCTTCTACTTACTTGTTCTGAAGGATGATGGAGGAAATGGCTGGCTAATATTCCTTCTGTTCTTTTATCCTTTTGTGAAGCTTATTAAGAAGGTTGAAATAATTGAAGCTATGACATGGTCTAAAGAAGTGCTTCTGGTTTTCTCTCCTTTTTGAGGAGGTGGTGTAAAAACCCTTCTTGAACCCATATACCATTTTATTATTATTTTGATTACTATTAAAACTATTTAAATATACTTAGTTTTACTTAGATAGCCTTAAAAAAATAGAATTAGAGCTTAATTAAAATAATTGTATTCTAATCTAATTATGCTTTAAAGTGTTGGAAATAAATTTAACCTCAATTTATAAAATAGAAAGTATTAGTTATTGAGCTTTTAAAGTGAGGAATTATAAAAGATAAAAATTAGATTTATTTAATTACATGAAAAGTCCTAAAAATAATGAGTGAAAGAAAATAATTTTATGCTAGCAACAAAATTATAAATAATTAAGAATAATCTTTAATTTTATACCCTTATTTCTGATTATTTTTAGTTATCCTCCTTAGAAATAAAATTTTAAATGGAAGATTAGTTTCCTTTAGTAACTTAAATTGATAGAAAGAATAAAAATTAAGGATTTTATGAAAAAATTTAAGTAAAAATAAAAAAAGTTTATCTAGGATCATACTAAGTATTTTGATCTGTCAACCTATTTAAAATTCAGTTAGTAATAGAAGGTTAACACTATTTTTAAAATATAATCTATAAACTGATAAGCATTCATATTTCCTTATTTATATAGACTGATTAAGCAACATGCTTAGATAGCAATACTTCCTTAATATTTTAGAATTAAGACTAATTATTTTTGATTCTTAGAGTTATAATGAGAATTACTAAATTGATACCTTATAAATTTAATCTAACTTATAAACTAAAAGCATAAGTAAAATAGCACTCTATTTGAAAGAGAGTTAGAAGGATTTATTAGAAATATAGATTGATAAATAAATTGGTTATGCTTGTATTAATCTTTAGATATTTGCTTGAGTAAATAAAGATTTATAGCTAGAATATTTATAAATTTTATTCTAGTGTTTAAGTTTCTTGATTTTGATAGATATAATGATTATAAAATATAAAATAGAGAAGTTTAATTTCTAGAGATTTAATGCTTTCATTATGAAGAACAATCTTCTTTATTAGTAATTTTCTTAAAAATAGAAGTATTATAGTGTTACTAGTGCACTTTATAAAGTATGATTATATTATGATTTGCATCTAGTAACTTACTTAATTACTAAAGTATTAGTATTCTTAACCTTATTAGTTATGCTTATATTTCAAAGCATAAATTAAGCCTTTAATAAATAGCTCTTAGACATATATTTAAACTAGCTTTACTTTACACTAATTTATATATTTATTAGGATTAAAATCCTTAGTTTGCTATCTTAAATACCCTTGCTACTCTTTTATAATTTATCTCTAATTTATTATTTTAATAGCCCTAAGCTATAATTCATAAGTTATATTTATAATCAAACCTTTACTAAGTCTAATAGTTCAAACACTAACTAGTTATAATATCTTAATAGCAGTTTAAACTTAATTTAAGATGCAAGTGTATTTAATCATAATAAGAGCTTAATTAATCAAAGCTTACTATTCTTAAATTTATCAAGTCATTTAGTGCTTAGCAAGTTTACTTTACTCAATATTCTAAACTATTTAAGCAGCCATTCTGTTTTTAAATTATCTTTCTGAATAAACTTTAAGTTATTACCTAATTAATTAGGCTCAAAGTAGACTAAATCACTTTTACTTTCACCATTAAGAGCCATTTAACAATCCCTTCTATCTTATGATGTCTGAATAAGATCTAAAGGCTTGTTGGTATTCTTACTCAAAATGATAGTTTAATATGTATCTAATCTATCTTAGTTTCGTAAGTTTACCCTTCTTATTATTAAAACATAAGCCATGCCAGCAAGAGATTTTACATTTATAAGATAATTATACCATTTTTATTAGTCTAAACTATTTTTCATACAGCAAAGCTTTCAGGATTTAAATTAAATCAGAAAGAAATTAAAGCAGCCTATTTAAAATAGATAAGTAGTGATGCTTTATATAAATTAGTGCTAAAACTTAAAATTGCTCAGTCAGTTTCATAAAAGCGTAGAAAAATAGACTATTAAAGAATAAGATATATGCAAGAATTATCTCATTATAATTAATTTTCAATTTACATTAATAGCTTTACTAACTAAAACCCTATATCTTCTAATTATAACAGACACTAACCTTATCAGTATAATTATTACTATTTTACTAAACTAAGTTTATTTAGTTAAATATTAGAATCTAAAAGCATCATTTCACATACAAGATATTAGTAAAACTTATGTTTGCTAATATTTCACAGAAAGATAATTGGTATAAATTGTAAGATTTTCTCTTAATGACTAATTAAGCAGAATTTCTAATTTTAGTTTTTAATAATTAAAGCAGCTTTCCCTAATGATAGTAACTAATTAAGTGTTAATTTATAATATTTATTTAATAATCTAGGCATATTAGTATACTCACTCCATCTCAGATATTTTAAGTCATTAGTCAATTATTTTCTCCATTATTTTAGCAAATAAAAGGAAAAAGTTTTTAGGTGTAAAATGGTTTGCTTATTTATTTTTGAATTAGTTTTGAACGAAATTTAATATCTAGCGATATAATAAACCCTTTTGATGGGAAGGTTGTTTGAAGTCTATCTAATCTTTTAATATAATATGATTTATCTAAACTAAAAGAAGATTAAAAATTGATAAATATCTGATTATTTTTATACAACTTTGATTATTTTAAAATGAGATGATCATCGAGAAAAATTATCTAACTATATTGATTAAATGATATTTACTTTAGGTAAATGCAGTTATAAGTATGTACAGTCTGAACATTTAGCTTCATCTATAGCTGAAAATATTAATAAATTGATCTAATGTTTGAAAGTCTAAAAATTAAAGTTGCATAGTTGAATTTTGTTTTATAATGTTTTCCTTAAAATTAAGTTAGAAGTTAAAGATAAACTTAATGAGTTTATTAAAAAGAAGTTAGATGCTTGATAAGATATATTAATTCTATTGAAGAGTTATTGCTTTCTTCTCTCACTCCGCTTATATTTTTAGTCTTTTACCTATCAAACTAATAACAGCTTAGACACATTTTTTTGGCAAATGCCTATCTGTCACTATGCCCACATTTTGCTATTTTTTCCACTTTAGTTTTAAAGAATAAACAAAGAGTACAAACTGGTTTGATATCCTTTTTACTATAAAAGTGTTTACATTGTTCTTCCTACACTTAGATCTCCGTCTACGAAGAAGATTCTTGAATTAAGATTTCAGAAATCAATCTTCCGCGAAGCAATTTTTTTTTGTTATGACGCAAATATCTAAGAGAAGGTAAGTTTTTAGCTTAGCCCCAATCTTTGGAGAAATAAAGAGAAGGATCTTCTCTAAGTAAGGAAGGCATGCCTTACAGGATATGAGAATTTTACTCCCACTTCATTTCAGTATTTATTTTGACAAGATTTTAGCTTATATACTAAACTATTTTCATTGAAATAAGAGTTTAATTCATCTCACTAGCTAATTTAAAAACAGTTAGTAAAAGAGAAACTATTTATATATCATTCATAAGTAGACTAAGCAGCTATTAACTTCTATTTTAAAACTATCTATGAAAAATAGATTCATAAGTCAATCAATTTATGAATAGCTTGAAAATGGTAGGAAATTTATTGGACATCTTTATATTGTCAGACTTAGATTTCAAGCATTTAAAATAGAAGGCTGCGAAAAATGTTTATTTAAAACAGACAAGCTTATGGAAAAAATTAATGTCCGAGCAAGCTTTATAAGTAAATATCTTTATACTTCTAAAAAATAATTAATTATACACAATATATTTTTGGTTAGTTTGGAAAGAAAAATTCTTCGCTACATTTAAAAAATATTTAGAGCTTTCTAAAATAGTCTACTCATACTAAAAACTTACAAAGCACTTGCTCAATTTTAAATTTTAGTGAAAAATGTATAAAACACTAAACTTATTTCTTTTTATTAAATCAAACATTTAATATTGCTAAGCAAATCCTAAGACCTAATTTTTTATTTTAAATCTAATTAAATTTGATTACACTAAAATTTAGATTTTGTTAGGATTATAATGTTTGCTTAGTGCTTTAAATTTTTAATATAGCTTTAAGTAAATTTATTTAGCAAGTTTCTAGTATAACTTAAATATTCTTTCTTGGCTTGCTATTTTATAACTAACTAATAAATGTTTATTTGTCTTAGGAAATAAACATTTAATTATTAAACATAATAGAAATGATTTAATGCAAAATGACTTAATCATACTTGCTTATTGCACTAGATGTTTAAGGATGAATAAATAGGGTAGAATTAGATATATTCGGTATTTCTACTTGATTAAATAAATTTATTTTAGATTGTTTTTAAATGAATGTTTATACTTTATGAGCAGTGGCTATAATATCTAATATTAATTAAAAATAAATAAAATTATAGTATCTCACTTTAAGGTATATCTTACATTATAATTTATCATATTTCTTCTTTATAAATTACATATTTTGATATCATAGATAACTTTTTATTTATTTATTACTAAAAAGCATTAAATTTAGAATGAAAAAAGATTTAATAATTTTACTTTTATCCTAAATTATAAAATTTAGATTTAATAAATATTAACACTATATTTTCTTATTTAACCTTACTATCTATGAATTTATTAAATTTCTCATACAGCTTTTAGATAATGAAATCTTATTATCTAAAATTTAATTCAGAACTTTAAGATAATAAATAGTACTCTGATTTGCTTAAAAATACTTTCATATATCTAATATTGTACAATCCTCTTTACATTTCAACATTGTAATTAACTCTTCACACTGAATTTATTATATTACTATGTCTATTATCAAATATCGTTCTAAATTATAAGAATAATAATACCTTTAATTTTCTTTATCATTTACTTTTAAATTTTGTATTTGAGATCTATTATGCTCACTTAACTCCTTCAGTAAATGAAATTCATTTATAACTCTATATTTTTATTAAGATTCAAATATTCAGAAATAAAAATTAACTAAAGCAGGAATATCTCATAAGATAAATTTGCTTAACTATTAAATAATTAAAAAAGCTTCTTTTGTTTGAAATAGTATAACTTTAAAAATTTAAATTAAAAGTGTTCTTATCATCAAAGATAGTAGCAAGAACCTATAAAGTTTGTTTAAACTAGTTCAAACTAAATTAATTTAAATTAGATCCCTAACAAATTTTAAATTGCTTTTGCTTCCTTAATATTATCAATTATATGAAATTTAGTCTTTATTTGAAAGTTTAAATAGGATAAAGTAAAAAAGTTAGACTTAATTAAACATTTTAAAAAAGGAAGAAGAATACAAGTATCATTAATAAAATGTATAAAGCATTAGGAATAGAAATTAATATAATAGCTAGAGATGCTATTACTTAGAAATTATAAAAAATAAATAATTTACTATTTAAAAGTTTATTTTCCATACTATCTATAGGGGCTATATACAAAAAAGAAAGAAATTTAGTTTAAGATCATTTCTATATATTTAAATAAAATAATTGAGTCATAATTTATTAGTTACTCAATAAAAAAATTAGAATAAACATTAAATTTATTTTCTTTTTTAATTTATCATTTAAAAAGAAAAGATAAACTTTAAAAATTAATAACCAATAAAAAGCTTAAAAGTATAAAATTACAGTATATTATTAGGGAATATAATTAAAAAAAGCGCATTTTAAACTAAAAGAAATAATTAATAATCAATTAATTTAAGAACTTAAACTGAATAACCAAATAAGTATCAAATCAATTCTACATAATCAAATATATATAGCTATTTATTAAGTATTAAAAGCTTATTACAATTTTATATTGTTATCATATATCATTATATTTAGCTTAGAACTGAAACAGAAATCATATTTAGACAGAAATAAAGGAGTTCTTGCAAAAAACGAAGTTTTAAGGAAATTTCATTGATGTATTATCTAATTATATTGATATAAAGATCTTACAAATTTATATCTAATTAGTTTATATTTGGTTACTCTAAGCTCTTATAACACTAAAGTTTATTTATTTAGTTAAAATATCACTAAATAATATAAAAGAACTAATAGAAATTTTAACTATTTATAATTAAATTGTTATTTCCCTTTAATCAATTATTATCTTAATCGTTACAAATAGCTTTCCTATTAAATTTTAATCTTTCATTTTAGGTAGCATATCAACTTAGAAAAATTAAAATACGAAACTTAACTTTATGAATTTTTGTTCTGGTAGAAACATTTTTCTTTAAATGATTAGAAAAAAATTATTTAGAGATTAATTTTTAAAATCTAAGCTTGAATGAAAAAAACGTAATATTTAGATGATAAAATGTTTCCAAAATAATTAAAATTAAAAATGAAATAGCAGCTATCTTTTTAAATATAGATGTATTTAATCATAATATAGTTGCTTATATATTTTTTATAAAATGGAAAGGCTAAGGATATTGATAGAGTGGAACATATTTAACTTAATCATTTCTTAATAATTAAGAAGTTTATTTATTCCATTAAACTTAACTTTAAATATCCTTTTTTTATTTGCTCGATTTAGGTATATCAGTATTTTATTAAACATGAAGCAATGCTGATTTTTAATTTATGCTAAATCATAATATAGATATATCCTTAAATTTATATCAGCATAAACATCATTATAAATTTTAATTTACTACATTTGTTTATATTAGCATCTTCATTAATATTTTTCCTCCACTTCAACAAATCTTTAAATACATAAAATATAAATCTTTATGACTAGAATAAGATATATCCTATTTAATTTGATGAATCATCAATAAATTTATCAATAAAATCATAATGTCTTTATATTTTTATCCTTAATATCCTTTAGATTCTTATTGATTACTTAATTATTGAACAAATAAATTGTTGGATTATATTTTTCAGTTTTAAGAACTTTACTTGTTTATAATATATTTGTTTTGAAATAATTTTAGCATACCTCAATTAATTTGTTTATAATTAAAATTATATGACTACCCCTTTTATATTAAGTCATTTACTTTCATAAAATATAACTAGCATTTATCTGCTTAAAAGGATAATTAGATTCAATATCAGTTTAGAGTATTTTATCACCTTTTATTTATTTCCTAAATCAGTAGAGCTAAAGAAATGTGTGGCTTTATATTAGTTGAAGGATTATTTTATTATTACTTTTATTTTTAAACAAGTATTACTAAATGTTTAGAGGAATCTTATTAATTATTAAGATAAACCATAAAACATAGATAACAGTATCATTACAAGAAAATAAATTACGTAATGATTGCATCACTAATTTATTTTAATTAGAATTTGTCTCTGTTTAGATCATTTAATTAACACTTTTATTTTTTTAATTTCATAACCTTAATATATATCTATATTGGTCTTAAGATTTTAGTTATACTTTAAATCTAAAATTATAATGCAAGAATAATAAAAGACCTATAAATAATAAGCAAATCGTTAAGTTCTTTATTTGACAAAGCTTTCTAAAAAGAAGTTCTACAGTACATTATCTAGTCTATGATCAACAATTCCTTTGCTTGTTAAGAAATATTAAATTTGTCCAAACTTATGTTTCTAAATTTCCAAATACTTGATTATCATCCCTTCCACTTCCTCTCTTATTGAATACGATTTCAAGACTAAATAATTCACAACTATATAAAAGGATTTTCCAAAAACAAACTCTAATAGCGATTATGTAGAAGTTAGCGAATAAAAAAATTCTGAACTGATTGTTTCAGGTAAGTAGCTTTACTTTTATAATCCTAAAATACTTAAATTTTTAATATGTGTTAAAGAAAAAATCCCAGAACTAATTCTGCTGGTGGAAAGAATTATTTAATTTCAGGTTAATCTTTACAAAGTTGCGAATTTTTCGACTACAGAATTTAAAAATTTATACAGCTTCCTGATATAAATGTAGTTTATGAGCAAGGATAAGGACTTATAGGAAAATAAATTTATGTAATCGGAGGATTTACTCCAGAAGCTTATATGACAAATAAAATTTAAGTTCTTTCTTTAATAAAGTAGGAATGAATATCTTCATCAAGTACTTTACCAACTTCTTCTACTTGCTAAACAGTATAATTAACGAACAATTCTTGCTTTGTTTTTAATTTACTAAATATAGGAATTAAAAAATCTTACGTCTTTGATTTAAACTCAGAAAAATTTATAGAACACGGAGAAAAATTATAAGCAAGTAGATATTCTGATCCTTATACTTCGGCAATAAAATTAGGAAATTTTATTTATAGTTATCAATGGGTGGAGAATATTAAACTATTTATGTATGATCTTCATTTAAAGAAGTGGAAATGTATAGGCGATTGCAATTGAACTTAAAATTTATTAAGAATTATAACTTATTTAATAAAATACTTAGTTCTCTAGTTTCTATACTTAATTAAATAATTGTAAATTTAAAGTTTAACTTGATATAAGTTTATATTTAAAGATTTGCTATAAAATTAAATTTCATAAGCTTTATTTTCCTTTATTATAATAAAAGTCTGTATACATTTAAAGATTTGTAATGAAAAAAAAATGGATTAATCTCTTCGACTCTCAAAGAATTAACTTAAAAACCTAAAGAGAAAAGCGGCAAAAGAAATTTAGAAAAAACAATAGCAACGAGAGGAGTCAAGTTCGTCATCAGAAGGTAAAGTGATGGTAGGATCTATAGAGATAAGATAACCTAAGAACGAATCTGATCAAAAACTTTAAATTTAACTAGATCAAATGTAAAAATTAATTTCAAAGTATGAAGAAATAGCTTATAACTAAGGAGAAAAAATAAGGGAATTAATGAATAGCATAGAGGATTAAAACAACGAATTATTAATACTCAGAAGACAGCTCATTCAAAGCAATTTGATAACGGAAGAACAACTCTGAACTTAGTCACAATAAAACTTTAAATATTACACGAAAATGGAAAAAAAAAAAAACCAATAGAATTAAAAACAGAATTGAATCCAGAAAAAGAAATGATTGCTACAAGTTTCATTAAAAGATTAGAAAATATAGAAAATAAATTATCATAAAAAAGAACGAAATAAAGACAATAATACAAACATTGTTGATGTTGCAAATCAAATCAACATATTTTAAAAAACTGTTGATAATGAAAGAAAATAAACGAATAAGAGCAGAAAAGAACATGGAGACAACTCAATAAACTATGAATAACTCCAACAGGGATCTACAAATAAAAGCTTTTTGCAAGACCACTTAAACGGTTACAGTGGTAACCTTCCACTTAATAAAAAGGTCGTGGATCACACCCACGTTAAAAAAACTGTCCGCAGGAACTGGTTGAAATTCCAGAGAATGCAAAACTCTACTAACTTTAAGTATATTATTATTATTATTAAGATTTGTAATAATATAGCTAATATACACTTATTATTATGGATATCTAATAGCAGGTTATTTTAAATTAAAATAAACATTTTATTTGATAAAATTATCTTTAAAGTTATTTTTATTTATTTAATAAGAAAGATACATGTAATATAATAAGACTATTAACTTAGGAATCTTAGCTTTTAGTGTTTAATTATTATTTTTATTTATATTTTAGTATATTTATTAGCTACTTTAAGTTATTTATATATTTGCTTATATTTAAATTTAGAGTAATAAGATAGGTAGAATTTATTATATTCTAGAATCTTATTTTTATTTAAGTTAATTTAAGATAGTTAATATAGGAGGGACAAGTAGCTCAGTAGTAGAGCATTGGACTGCAGATCCAGAGGTCGCGGGTTCGACTCCCACCTTGTCCTTTTTATCTAAAATTTGATTTAGTTTAAATATAAGTTTTGAAAGTAAAGTATAATGATTAATACATATAATTAAATAAGGTTTCTAAGTTAAAAAATAGTAAATTAATTAGAATTTAGTTAAAGTTAAAGAGTAATTAAGCATAATAATAATTATATTAAAATGTATATTTAGTTTGCTTAGCTTTATTCTAAACTTACATAATTAGTTTTATTTAGAACATAGAATGCTTTAATTAAATACTTAGTTTAAACTAATTTTTGTCTATCAAGTTTAATTTAATGTTAGTAATAATGTTAGAATTATTTATTTAGAAATGCTTAAAATTTTTACTTTTATTCCATCCTAAGATTTAGGAATTATTATAAACCTATTATTTTATTATTTACTCTCAACTATAATATGTTAAATCTAGAAGGAACTACTTTTGTACCAATAGAGATAAATGGAAATGATAGTCCTTTAAACTAATTTTAAATTTTTTTGATTTTGCATAATTTTATCTACATAAACTAAATAAATACCCATGTGATAAATTAAATAAAGTTTAAACAGGAAGAAGTAAACTTAAGAATATATGAAGTATGGTAAGAAGAAATGTAAAGTTAATTCTTGATAGAGTATAATGCTAAATATTATTTGCAAATTATATCTTTAAGATAAAATAGTAAAAATATGCATAAATTATCTAGAAATATATGAAGAACACAAAACAGTAAGTTATCCTGTATGTAATTGACTTCTCACTTAGACAGAAATAGAGTATTTTAAATAAAAAGATAGAAAAATTCTTGGTAATAACTTTAGGTAAACTTAATTTAAAATATTATTTATAAATATTTATCTTTATCAAAAAAATTATCCAATATCTCTAAAATTAGCAGAATATGAAGATTTAAAATTTAATATAATGGATTTACTTAAATTTAATATTGCAAGCATATTTTGATAAAAGTATTATGATTATATCAAATAATCTTATAAAAAGTTTAATTTAATACACTGTAATATAAATACAATTAACTAGAAGATCTACACTATAGCATTTATAATTAAGATTAAAATCCTATAGAGTAATTCTCTAAAAGAAGAGTTAAAGAATTTGTATAAATAAAGCTATTTATTCTTTAAGATAAATCTCTTCTAAAATTAATCCAATTTTAGGTAAGATAAGGGATAGAACTATAACTTAAAGATATCAATCTAACTAAATAAATATTTAGAAGCTTATTATTTATAATTTTGCATTATTAGCACTATTATATGAAAGAAAATAAATTTGGTTAGTTATTATCTAAGGATAATTAAGAAAGCTCCCTCTTTTAGATATGGTGAAATTATTTTAGGATGATAAAGAAAAAAGATTTAAAAAGTAAAAATAATTGAAATGATTCTAGAGATAGATATGAACAAAGAAAAAGACTGATAATTTTATCTAATAAAGTTAAAATATTATTAGAAGACAATTTAATTACATTTGAATTCTTTTAGAAATTAGAGATCTTATTAAAATTAAAAATCTAATTGTCCTATAAATTTATAAAAAGTATATTGGTTACTAAAAAGCTAGTTTATTAGCTTTAAAGAGAAATCAATTTTTGGTTTAAATAGAACTATCTCATTCAACTATTTTAGCTTTAGATTGAAAATAAAATTTAATTTTTATTAATTTTTTTTAAGAAATGCTTCAGTAATAATAGTGACTTTGTTTTTTAGCTAAAATAATGTTTAAAATCTCTATAATAAATAGTAAGATTAGAAAAATACATCTAATTTAGTGATTTGACTATAAAAATTATAATAATAGTATGTTTAAATAGATTCTAATTAACTTAATATTAATTCTTCTATAGTTTCTAATTCCAACATCAAGTTGTAATCAGAAACTGCTAATCTAAACCATTTATTCGTTTACTACTTCAAAACCTAGAAAATCTTTTTTGTAATTTATTTTTTCTTAAATCTAACCATTCTTAATATAATAGTTAATTATCATCACTTTCTTTATTTTCCTTTTCTTTTTTCCAAATATATGAAAGCTTTAGAATATTCATATTTATTATCTCATTGCTATAGAATCAGAGTTTTTATATTCTTTAATTAATTAGATTATGCATGTAAATATGCAGTTTATAAGTATATAATCCTAAAAATTATTTAAAGTACTAAATCTATTACATTATGATTAGATTATCTAATAGCAGAGAGAGGATTTAGCTTAAATCTAATGACTTAGAATCGCAGACTAACAAGCAGTTTTTTATATTTATCTTAAGATATTTAAGCTAATTAAGCCAAGCTTATCAAATATTATTATCTCTGCTTATAACTATAATTAAGTCTATTTTATTAGTGGAAGAAAGTTAGCATTATATGGGAAATTAAATAGTAAAGAATGTAGAAAATAAGACGCTAAGAGTACTGTAAAATTTAGTAAAATGACTGAACAATGAGATATTTGAAGAAGTTATTATCAGAAAGCAGGTAAGCAGTTGAAATCTAGTAATTATATCACACAAAATAGAAAAACACTAATAAAGCAGAAATATCTTTCAAATAGTAAACTAGAAAGTTAAAATTTAGCAATTGGATATCTAAGAAAAGCTAAATAAAATAAAGAACAACTAAATAATAAAAGCTGCAAAGTAATTGCTAAATTAAATAAGCTTTCTTTTATTCCAATCTTCTTAAATAAAATCCCATTTATCTTTATTTTTAGATAATCATAAATATCAAAGCTTTATATCAAAATTCAGGTTATTATTAAGTCAGTTTAATAAGTAAATGTATAAAGTAATAAGAATATAAGGAATAATTTAGAATTAAAAGTTACTCTAACTGAAATTAAAGTGGAAAAGGAAGCAAACATTTAATTAAAAAATATAAAAAGGAATAAAGAAAATAAAATATAAATATTATAATTTCTAGGATTTAAAAGTGGTTTAGAGTATAAAGAGTAACTTTAAAAAAGATAATAATTTTAGGTAAAAATTCTTTTAATAATGAGTTTAATTCTAAATATTTATTGGTATATTAAACTATTTAAGGATAAATTGAGTGTCTTATTTTAAATTATAGAGTTTCATAATAAAATATTAATAGGTTTATTTCGGCTAAAGTTGAATAGATCAGATTGTAGTAAAAATTTCGCTAACATATCAAAAGGGAGGCAAAGTTCTTGATTAATAAATGAGAATATCTATAATAAAAAAGGATACTAGCTTAAGGTTAGTAATTTCAAAAATATGCAATGAAGGAAAAAAGAATAAAAGAAGATAATGTATTAATTAAAAGGAGATAAAATAGACAAATCAAATCTATCCAGTTTAACAAGTGCTCAGGAATTTTATATAAAAGCTAGAGTATTAATTGAAAAATCTAGCAATCAAAGCCTAATAAAAAAGAATCAAAACACAAATTTTAAAAGCAAAAAAATAATATATTAAAAGGAGAAAGTTTAACTATTAAATCAACAATCTAAAATGAAATGATTAGATATAAATCTAAGCATCCCTATATTTAATTAATTATGTAAACTCTTACTCTGTTTATTTATTTACTATCTGATATAAAACTTATAAATTCTTAGCGTTGTTTGTACTTTTAAGGATTTAAATCAGACTAAACCAAAATGTTGCTTAATTATTAAACTTTTATACTAATAACGAAGTAGAATTAAACATATTCATAGGCAGCTTAGTATTATGAAGTATAATTCGTAAATTATATCTAACAACAAGCTTTATTAATTAACTAGACATATCTCTGTAGATATAATACCTTTTAAATAATCAAAGAGTAAAATCCAAAAATCCTGTATTATTTTATAATAAAGGATTATGAATTTAACTATTACAAGGTAAATTTAATATGATACAAAAGTTTAAATATATTGGTTATTATTTATCCATATACCAATAAATAAGCTTTTATCATTCTTTCTAGTTCAAATTTAGCTTTTAATTAAGAAACACCTAAAATATTAAAATTTAATCTTCAAATTTCAAACATCTTTTCGATTGCTTTTATTTTATTTTAGCATTAAATGAAATTTTAAAATTAAAATAATAAGTAAAGCATACTTAAAAGAACAACTTACTTGTTTAAAGTAGGTTCATTATAATAGTCTATTTATGCTATTTCTTATATTTAAAGATTTTATTAAATAAGAGAGAAATAAGTGCTTTGAATTATAAAGTTAGTGGTAATTATCATCATTACTTAGTAATATTCATACTATATTTACATATAAAAGCTAATAAATTAATGATTATTATTAAATTTAGTATATAGCAATGCAACAGCATAAGAAGAAATAATAAAAATGAAATAAGCTTGATGTTTTATAAAGATTAGAATTATAAATAAAGAAAGCTTCATAAGCTAAAGATTTAGGTAGAGATAAATTAAGCTAATTATAAGAAAAATTTAATTATCTGAGGAATTAATAATAGATCATTCTAAATTTGCAGGTTAAAATGCTATTTTCAAATTAATAAGCCTTAGTTGAAATTTAAGAATAAGACAGAATTTTTCTTTAAGATATGATTGATGTAAAAATATTATACAAATAATAAAAATAATTAACGAAAAGTATTAACTCCGAATATTTGGGGCAAATAAGCTCTCATCGTTCTGCTTTCTATGAATGGCTTCTTTATGTACATACTGGGAGTATTCTACTGATTTATTTCTTAAAAAACACAGTAAGTAATGAGATTGAAGGCATACTTCATTATCATAAGTTTCAAGACCAGATAACCATCAAGATGCGTTTCATTCAAGATCTTGATCCAACTTGAAAGCTCATTAAGTATAGATGTAATTAGATTAAATAAAAATCTTGCTTCACCATTCTTTTGATTTTTCAAATAAAATAAATTTAAAAAGTTTATAGGAAAAGAAAGATTCTCTTTAAACAATTTTAATCTTCTGAGTTGCAAGTAGGTCCTCAGATTCCCTAGTTGAAAATATTCACATGCAGAATTAGACTACTCCTCCACTTTGAGTTCTTCCTTAATATTATCTCATCATATATCGTGTAAAAGGTAGTTCGTCTTTTCAAATATTCTTACATAAAATTTTATTTTTCTCAAGTTTCTCCAGAGATATTATGTGCTACAAAAGATACAACATTTCTTCTTGCCTATTTTTAATCTAATCTGTGCTTTTTATATTTTATCAGAATTACTTAGTTGAGTTATTAATTTTTTTGTATTAAATATCGCAAACCTGACTCTATTTTCTTTACTTTGCTTCTTAGTCCTGACTTATTTTTTCTTGCTTTATTATATCTTTTTCTTTTTGCTACTACCTTATTCACGAATTTTTGTCTAATTCTGCCATATTAGCTTCAAACCTCTCCTTGGAATAAAAGTAAAATTTGTGCATAGTTGTGTCCATAACGTTTAATTTGATGTCATATTGGATTTATTCTAAATGCTTTTCTAGTTTCGAAACAATTCTTATTTAATGGAAACTAATATTAGAGATCTATTTCAAGTCTATTAAAAGGACTTGATCTTTGCTTTTTTAATCTAAAAAGGGTTATATTATTTTAAATTTGGTTTGTAATATTTGAGTATTTTTAAAGATAAATAATGAAGTATATAGATAAGTTGATAATTAAATTGACTAATTCTATCTTATAATTTAATTTTAAGTTATTTAATAATTCATTAATCTTTATATTTATTTATATTTCTTATTTATTTTAACTTTTATTTAGTATTAAGTGTTTTAAAATTATTTTATTTATAATTTGAAATATTAAATTTAACTTTCTTAGCTAATAATATGGGATTCTATAAATTATAAAGCAATAATATTATAAACTTTAAATAACTAGATAGAACTATTACATTCAATTCTATTTACTATATATCATTTCAAATTATATAATTAAGATTATATTAATATTCATTTACATAAGAGGAAACCTTTATTTTATTCCTATTCTAAACCTAAATTTCTACTAGTTTTTAATAATTTTATTTTTACTTTCTTAATTATATTATTTATTGAGAATGCTTTTTTCTTATCTACTTACTAAGTTTATACCATTTGCTAGATTAAAAATGAGATAGCTAATGTAATAATCTTTTCATTTTTCTATCAGTAAGCTTATAAGAAAATATTTATTTTAACTATTTGAGTCATATTCATTTTTCTCAAGAATTTAGAGTTTATTACCAAAGCAGCTAATAATTGAGAAAACTAATTATTTTTATAAAGCTAACATATAATAACCAATGGAATTAAGAAGTATGCATTAGGTTGCGACTAAACTATACTGGAGCGACTTTGACGCTGAAAGAGAGTAACCTAATAGGCAACTCTTATGTAAGAAAAATAGAGAATATGAGTCATATATAGAAATAACTATTTATAGTATTAAGAAAAAAACTAATATTTTCTAAAAGTTATAAAACATAAAATTCAAAAATAGTATTTTCAGAGTAAAATTTTCAGTTTTTACTTAATAAATTTGAAAGTCTCATACAAACTCTATAAAAATGACTAAAAATAGAAATATATGAAATTATAAAGAACTTAATAAAAGGTTACTTGAAAGAAAAAAAAACTATTCATTAATTTTTTTCTCATTAATTAAAAACTTTAGAAAATATTACAGAAACAGGCTCTAGATGAGCATATTTGTATTATTAATAAACTCGAAAGACGAAAAGCAAAAACTAGATTAAAAAGCTTGGATTAATTTTAGACCAATATTACATCAAAATTAAAAAATAGTTAAAAAATATTTGCTAATAAATTGGTTATGAAAGAATGAAAGAATGAAAGAACGAAAGAACGGTAAATGAAACAAAATTTAGAAAGTAGAATATAATTACTTTTGAATTAATTTATTTTTGAAATTAATTCTAATCTATCAAGTAAATGACGATAAATCCGTTTGAAGAAGACAAAGAACAAGAAAATAAAATATTAAGAGATATTATAAAAGCCGAATGTATGCAAGAATGGTAATAAGTTTTAACTAATTAATTCGTGATAAACCTAATAAAGGTGATGCCACATTTTATTATTGTTATTATTGTAACTAAAAATAATTAACAAGGATATTTTTACCTAAAATTAGTTTTTAAAATTTATTCTTACAGTATTAGAGTGTTTATTTAAAATTTAATGCCAATATTTAGAAATGAAACTTCAAATATATATAATGTTGATTAAAAGATTATTATTTATACAAAACTAAAAACTATTAAGATCAGTCTTGAAGATTGATGGTAAATTTATATGGTATCATAAACACTAAACTAAAAATCTTTATTAGCATTATTAAATTTGAAATTTAATATATGTCTTAAGAAGTAAAACATCTAATAACATTAGACCCAGAGTTGTAAAAGATAATTAAAAAAATTGTTAAGTTCTAATTTAATTTAACTTTTATAAATTTATTAAGAATTAAATTATATACGTCAAATAACTCGAGATTGGTAATTCTTAGATTCTATTTTAACATAATCTTTATTTCTTAAATTTTTATAGTTATTTATATACAAATTTGTTATCAATTTAGAAAATAAAGCATCTTGCAGTTATAATAATAGTACTATCTTTTTTTTATTTAAGTGGTGAAATTTCTCAGATTTATTGAATATAATAATTTAGTGATTAAACTTAAATTAACTTTTAAATGGTTTCATTTCTAATAGAGTTAGTATCAATTTTTAAGATTCTAATAAAGTTATAAAAGCTTGTTATTTATATTAGCGGGTTAAACTTATAGAAATAAATGTTTTATTTAGCATACAATTGTATGGTATTATTTTAACAAATTATTAACAAATATTTTGCTTAGATATATGAATTTAGTAAGAACGATGATTAATAATTGAACTATCTACCTAACAATTAAGATGAATATAAATGAATTTGTAGATGTAATTTGCTTATTATAACATTTTTTCTGTTTATTCAATAAGGTTGACATCCAGAATAAATGTCTTCCTCTCAGTCAGTTATATTGGCTTAGAATTATAAATTTTGATGATACATTTTGGGCAAGATATAGTAAAAAAGTTTAATATTATATTATATTTAAATTTAAATAATTTAGCAAGCTCAATGAACATTTATATAGACAAATTATGAATAAAAATAAAAATTTATCTAAATATAAGAAGGTAAGTGATATACATGAAATGCTTATTAAAACTAACATTTTTGTTTAAAATTATAAAAATAAATAGCATTGTATCTTAGTCATCTAAATCTAAATTTATTAAATTTAGTGGTAAAATTTTAAAGAATATTAACCTCTTAGGATGTAATATAATACTAATAAAGATAATCATTTATATTTAAAAATTTCTAGCATTATACTTTACAGTTAGCTAACATATGTAAGATAGATAAAAATAAAAATACTTTATATATCAAAGTATACTTATAATAAAATGGTATATAGCTATTATATTTAAAATAGTTAGGTATTTAAATGTATATCAATCACTAATAAGACTAATAATATTCTATATTTACTCATTTTTATACTATAAGTGTAAATATATTAAATACCTAAAGTGATATAGTATAATTAATTATTACTTGAATTTTTAATTTTAATAGATTAAATATTATAATCACATTTAATAGTTTGGTATTTTAATCATTGCATCTAAAATTTATTTTTCACTTAAAAGTAAATTTAAAATAAATGTTATTAATCCAAGTAGAAATACTTAATATTTCAGAACTTGATTCAACTATTTAAAAACCTCAATCATTTTATGGAAATAAGGAAGTATTAGTAAGTAATTTTTGGTAATAAGGAATTTGTTATTGTGTATAAAAATTTTAATGTTTATTTCCTAAGATAAATTAATTTTTATTGGTTAGTTTTTAACTATAAAATAAGAAAAAATAAAGAATATTTTAATATTTTATACTAGAAATTTATTAAATAAATTTGCTAACATTTAGCTTAAAAATTTAAAAAGCTAAGCAAACTTAATAATATAAACCTATAAAAAGTCTAAATTTTAGTTAATAAAATTTAATTATATTGAAAAATAGAAAATAGGCCTTAGGAATTACTTAGCGATAATGAAATGCACTATTCAATAGAAAAAATAAACTAAGTTTTGTTCACATATTTTACACAAAAATATAAAAGTAAAGTTCTAAAGTATGTGCGAAGAAGGCAAAAGCTATAAAATTGAAAAAAGGGTTTTACAATTTTAAAGTATAAGTAAACTATTTTAAAAATAATTTTTTTATTTTAGTAAGTGTTGTTCTTTCCAAACTAAACAAAAATATATTGGGGATTAAATAAATATTTTCTAGAAGTTAAAGATATTTGTTTATAATATTTGTGCTGACATTTTTTTATTTTTCATAAGTTTTTCTGCTTTTAATGAATCTTTATTGAAGCATTTTATTTAATAAGCTTGGGATCCAAGTCTTACATATAATAGTTCTAAAAGTCTCCTACCATTTTCAAACTATTCATAAATCAATTTATTTATCGTTCTATTTTCCTCCAGATATTTTTAAAATCGAAGTTATTAGTTGTTTGGCGTACTTATGAATGATATATAATAGTTAGTCTTTGTTACTAACTGTTTTTAAATTGTAAGTGAGATGAATTAAACATTTATTTAAATGAGAATAGTTTAGTATATAAAGTTAAAATATTGTATAATAATAATTAAAATGAAGTAAGACTAAAAACCTCATATCTTAATAGGCATGCCTTCCTTACTTGGAGAAGTTCCTGCTCTTTATTTCTCCCAAGATTGGGGCGAAGCTAAAGACTTGCCTTCTCATAGATATTTGCGTTACTTATAAAAAAAATTGTTTAGCGGAAGATTGATTTCTTAAACTAAAAGTAAAAAACCATCTTCGCGGACGGAATCCTAAGTGTAAGACAAATAATGTAGACACATTTAAAACAAAAAGAATATCAATGTAGTTTGTATTCATTGTCTATATTAGAGATCGAAAGTGGAAAAATTAGCGAAATGTGGGCATAGCGATCAATTTGCGTTTGCCAAAAAAATGTGCATAAGCTGTTATTAGTTTGACAGGAAAAGACTAAAAATACAAGAGAAATGAAAGAAGAAAACATTAATTATTCATTATAATTAAAATCAAAACATATCATATCAATAACTTCTTTTAATAAGCATATAAGCTTTATCTTTTACTTCTAACTGAATTTAAGGAAATATTTATAAAATAAAATCAACTGTCTAATTTTTTAAACTATCAAACATTAGATTATTTTCTTAATATTAAAACAAGTAAAGTTAAACCTTCTATACATACTTGCAACTACATTTGTCTAAGTAAGTATCATTCAGTCAATATGGAAAGATAATTTCTTCTTTGGTCCTTTCTTTTGAAATCACCAAAGTTAAATACAAATAGTTAGATATTTATAATTTTTAATTTTCTTTAATTTTTAATTAAATTAAATTAAAGTCTTAGATATAAAATTTGCAAAGGGTTTATTATTAAGCTAGGTATTAAATTTCGTTTTAATACTAATTCAAAAATAAATAATTAAACCATTTTGCACCTAAAAGTATTTTGCTTTTATTTTGTTGTAATAGTTGAGAAATTAATTGACTAATGATTAAAATATTTAAGATGGAATGATTACGTTAATATTTGTAGATTATTAATTAAATATTATTAATTAACACTTAATTAAGCATATTATTAGTAAAATTCCCTTGCTTTAGTAATAAAACTTTTATTAAAATCCTTATTAAAGATGTAAATTAGAAATTTGTACATAATTAATATTTAAGAGAGAATTTTAAAAATGCTAGCTATAATCTTTCTGTGAATTATCAAAGAGGAAAGATAAATTCTATAAAAGGTATGTGAAATAATGATTTAGATTCTAATATTTAGCTTAATAAACTTAATTTAGTAAAATAGTATAAATTTGTTATATTTTGTTAAGAAATAGAAAATATTAATTTCTGTTATAACTTTAAGAGGAAGAATAAAGTATTACATGGTTGTAGTTTAGTAAATTTATTAATGAAGTTTGGAAATTCATTTTAAAGATATAAATCTTACAGGCATCTTTAATTAATTAATTTAAATTAAATTTTTATACTATTTTATGAACTTTCTGAGCAATTTCTCTTTAAGCACTCATTTATATAAAGATATCACTACTTTCATTTACTTTCAATACCGTGCTTTTATTTTTTTTCTCCTTTAAATCAAATCCTGAAAGCTTTACTTTATGAAAAATAGTTAAAACTAATAAAAATGCTGCAATTATCTTATTAACAAATGTAAAATCTCATGCTGACATGATTTATAGCTTTAAAGAAATATGATGGGTAAACTTATGAAACAAAATAGATTAGATACATATTTAAATTATCATTTCAGTAAGAATTCCAATAAATTTTAGATCTTATTTAAATAGATTAAGATAGAACTGATTGTTAAATGCCTCTTAAGCCTACCCTCAAATAAAAATAATCCAGTCTATTTTGATAAAGCCTAATTAATTAGGTAATCATTTTAAGTTTATTCAGAACAATTATTTAAAACTAAATGCTTCAAAAGCTTACAAGAAGCTAAAAATATTCTCTAAACTAATCCAAAGGAAAAAGCTTGCTCTGCACTAAATTAATTAATAGTAAATTTAAGAATACTAAGCTTTTATTAATTAAACTATTTTTATTATTAAAATACACTTCTATCTTAAATTTACTTTAAGCTACTAAGCTATTAAAATATTATAAGTGATTTAGTCTCTAAATTAATAAGAGTTATTAAAGTTTTTATAATAAATCTAACTTATTTCAAGGAAAATAAAAATAAAGAAGATTGTTCTTCATATTGAAAAAATTAAGATTTCTACATATTAAAGTTCTCTATTTGAGATTTTATAATAATTATATCAAATTTAAAGGAACTTAACTAGAAACTTTTAAATTTATAAATGCTTCTAACTAGAATTCTTGATTTATTTAAGGAAATATCTAAAGATAAGTACAAGTTCATAAATATCTAATTTATTATTAAAGTCTAAATAAATCAAGTTGTTATAATGTATGCAATATGAATGCTTAATAGTTTATTGATTACATTTTTAAAAATAATGCTTTTCTGCTATTATTAACTAAATTTTTAATAGAATGGCAGATAAAATTACTTAGAATGCTTCTAGATAAGCTTTTTTAAATTATCTACTTAAACTTTTCATAAAATCCTTACTTTTCATTTCTTTTATAATTTAAGTTACTGAAGGAAATTAATCTTCCATTTAAATTTTATTTCTAAAGCAGATAACTAAAAATAATCAGAAATAAGGATATAAAATTAAGGAATATTCTTTATGTTTAATAATTTAGTTGTAGACATTAATTATTTTCTTACACTAATGTCTAGGACTTTTCATGTCGTTAGTTTAATTTTATTTTATAATTATTCAAATTCCTCGTTTTAAAAGCTGAATAATTAATACTTTTTCATTTACAAATTTAGTTTAAATATTTATTACAAAAATATAAATCATAATTAAAATTTTTTAGTATACAAGTATTTTAAATCAGATCTAATTTATATTTACCAAAAAAATCCTAACTAAGTCAAATTTAGTCATTAGTTTTATTAATAATCAAAACCATTATAAAATGTCTTCAAGAAGCCTTTTTATACCACCTCCTCAAAAGGAGAGAAAACCAGAAGCATCTCCTCTTTAAACCATGTCTTAGCTTCAATTACCTTAACCTTCTTAATTAGTATCAAAAGAGGAGAAAAATAACTGAAATAATATTAGATAGTCGATCTTTTATTCACTTCTTCTAAACAGATAAGTAGATAGTAAAACTCTTAAGAACTCAAACGAAAACAACTCTTAAAAAGCAAAAATAACTGAAGAAGAAATTAGAGAAACAAAATTTACTAAAAATGACGAATTGAGCAAACAGACCATAAAGTCCTTGGAATTAATTATAAATAGATCTCTAAAATTATTTTCCATTTAATAAGAATTGTCATGAATCTGGAATATGAATTGGAATAATTTTAACGTGACATCGAATTGCACACTATGGACTGAAATACACAAAGCCCACCTTAGATCCAAGGAGAAGTTCGAAACTAATATGAAAAATTTAGACAAAGATTTATGAATGATGTAGCAGCAAAGCAAAAAAACAACATTTAAGTAAGAGTTCAGAAAATAGAGTCAGCTTTGCAATAACTGATGCAACAAAAAAACTAATAACTCAACTAAGCGACTCCAAAGAAATAGAAAAATGCTAATTAAATTAAAAAATTCAAAGAGAAATTAATCATCTTTAATAACACACGATAACTCTGGAGAAACTGCAGACAAAGAAAGACAATCTGCAAGAAGATTTGAAAAAAAATTACACCTTTCATCCAATATATTATGGGGAAATATGGAGAAGGAAGCTCAATCTGAAGAAGTAATGTTAATCAGCATGTAAATTTATTTTCAAATAGGTATCTGAAGATTTACTTGCAACTCTGGAGAGAGAGAACTTTTAAAAAAGAATCTTTCCATTATGTATATAAAGAAGCTATTCAGAAAAAATAGCACGATGAAAGCTTAGTTGCCCTTGGGCGTTCAAAGTTAATAATTATCATTAATTAGTTTTATTATTTGTATAATATTTTTATATCACTCTTATCTTAAAGAAAAATTCTAGCTTAGTCTTTAGTTTTTAACTAAGGTTTATTAATTTAAAAATTACTTTTTAGCCTGCAACTTTAAAATTATTCTTTATTAATTCCTGAGACAGTGATATTAATCTTATATTTATTAATTTATCTCAACCTAATTCTTCCTAATTAAACTTCTCTCTATAACTCTGATTTTTAATAAAATATAAAATTTAAATTAGTTTAATCTTATTATTTCTGCTTTTACTAAAGCATTGCTGTATAATAAATTTAATAATAAGTATTATATGATTAGCTTTTATATGCAAATACAGTATGAGTATTACTGAATAATTATAATAATTACCATTAAATTTATAAATTAAAGTCCTTATTTCTCTCTCATTTTATAAAATCTTTGAATATAAGAAAAAGCATAAATAGATGAATATTATGAGCCTACTTTGATTAAATAAGTTATTTTTTAGTTGGTTTACTTATTATTTTAATGCTTAAAATATCTTATAATTATTAGATACATGAAGGCAGTTTAAATTATAATTGAATGTGGTAGATTTATTTTTATGTCTTTTAGGATTTTCTTAATTAAAAGTTAAATTTGAACTAGAAAAAATGAAGCTAATTTATTGGTATATGGATAAATAATAAGCAATATATTTAAATTTTAGTATCATACTAAATTTAGATTGTAATAGTTAAATTATTTATTTTTATTATAAAATAATACAAACATTTTGATAATCTACTCTTTTATTATTCAAAAGGTATCTATAGAGATAAATCCAGTTAATTAATAAAGCTTCTTGATAATTATAATAGACAAATTAAATTTCATAATATTTAGCTACCTTCATAATAATTAGCTCTACTTCATTATTAGATTAGAAAGTTTAATAATTATCCAAAAATTTTATTTAGTCTGATTTAAATCCTTAAAAGTACTAAGCAATACTAAGTATTTATATTTTTCTATCAGATAGTAAATAATCAGCAGAGTAAGAATTTGCATAATTAATTAAATTTAAGAATGTTTAGATTTATATCTAATCATTTCATTCTAGATTGCTTATTTAGCTTAGAAAATCTTTCCTATTTTAATTCATTATTTTTTATTTCCCAACTTTTTTTAATTATTTTTTATTAGGCTTTGATTCGCTCGATATTTCAAACAATATTATAATTTTTATATGAAATAGAAGTCTGATTACTTACTAAACTGGATAAATCTTAGTCTATTTTGTTTCCTTTCAACTAATACATTAATTCATACTCTGCTTTAACTTGTTTTTCCTTCTTCTTTATATTTTAATTTACTAAGCCTAAGCCTAAGCCTAAGCTAGAATCCTTTTTATCACATACTTTCGCATTTACTAATCAAGAGCTTTGACATCTCTTTTGATAGGCTAGCAAAATTTTTACTACATTCTGATCTATTAAACTTAAACCGAAGTCATACTTGAGCAAATAATTATTCTTTTATTATCAAACTCGATAATTTAAACTTAGATATTTAATTTATCCTTAAATTAGATTTTTAGAATATTTTAATATATCATTAAATATTTAGAATTAAACTAAATGTAAAAAGGAATTTTAACTAAAACATTATATTTTTTAAAGTTATTAGTATCCTCTAAAACATTTTTATATCCTAGAAATTATATTATTAGGCTTTACTTTTTTATGTCTTAATTTATTTATTAGATTTTTGCTTCTTTTTGAGCTTTAAGTTCACTTAAAATAACTTTAAGTCTATATTCTTCCTTATATCTTATTATTTTATGGCTTTACTTTACTCTTGACTACACTGGCTATATAAAGCTTTGATATTTATGATTATCTAGAAATAAAGATAAATTAATATTTTACTTTAGAAGATTTAAATGTAAGAAAGCTTATTTAATTTAAAAAAGCTTTACAACTCTGCTTTTTACAGCTTTTCTTTACTATATAGTAGCTATTTATTTTACATACCTTTATTTAGATATCCAATTGTTAAATTTTGTCTTGCTAATTTTTTATTTGAAAGAGAGTTCTACTTTATCGGTGTATCTCTATTTTTGTGATATAGTTGTAAGGCTTCTAGTTGTTCATTTGCTTTCTGGTCATAACTGTCTTCAAATATCTCTTACTCAGTTATTTTGCTAAATTTTAAAAGTACTTCTAGCTTCTCTCTTTCTACATTTTTTACTATTTAATTTCCATATAATGCTAACTATCTTCTACTAACTAAGTTTATTTACTTATATGAATTGTAAAGAATAACAATAGGCATATAACTAAAAACCAAATAGGTTTGTTTATAGTTATCATAAGCAGAGCTAATATTATTTAGATAGACTTGCTTTACTTAAATTAAATCTCTTAAATAGAAATAAAAAAGTGATTAATAAGTCTGCTATTCAAAGTAAATTAGATTTAAGCTAAATATTTCTCTGCTAAAAGGTAATCTAATCATAATTTAAAGGGTTTAGTGCTTTAAATTATTTTTAGGACTATAGACTACATATTTTATTAGTATAAATCTAATTAATTAAAGTATAAAAGAATGTGATGATAAAGAATTATTATATTAAGACTGGCTGTGATTTAAGAAAAAGTAAGTTATTAATAATATTTATTTAGGCTTTGAAGTGGCCAACAATCAAATGGTATAGATTAGCATTTTCTGACTCCAATTTGATGTATAAATGAAGAAATATAGAATAATTAATTAAGTTAATTAGAATCTATTTCATAATTTTAAAAATAATAGTTATTACAATCTTTCTAGTAAAATCACTAAATTAAATGCTTTTCTCTAAGCTGATTACTTTATTGTAGAGATATCAAGCTAGATTTTAACTAATAAAGAAAGTCACAGCTACTATTACCATATTTCATAAAAAAGTAGCAAAAATTAAATTTAATTAGAGCTATAAAAATGAATGAGGTTTTTCTATTAAATAAAAAATAGATTTGTCTTTAAAGCTAATTAGCTAGGTTTTTAATAGCCAATATAGTTTTTATAAATTTAAATTAAACTTGATTAGTTGACTAAATCCTAAAATGATGCAAATGTAATTTAATTATCTTTTAATAATTTTTTAACTTTATTGGATAAAATGATCAGTCACTCTCATACTCTCTAGAATAATTTGAGGTATTTTTAGTTTTTAAATCTTGGTTGTTTATCTTGGTAAAGTTGGCTTAAAGATGTTGAAAAGAATTAGGTTGATTATTGTTAGATATTAGGTAAATTTGATTTATTTGGTATAATAGTTTGAATAGAGGAAAATTATAAATAATAAGGTACTAAATATTTATTATAATTAGATTAGTAATTTTAAGTTATAATTCTAACACTTAACTAAAATATGATTAATTTTAGTAGAGTTTTATACTAAAGAATAAATAGCTTTATTTATACAAACTCTCTAATTTACAGAGATTTAGTCTATAAGATTTTAATGCTTAATGATAGATGTTATAGCGTAAATCTTCTATTAAATGTATTTAAATTACATTGAAATAGATTGTAAGATTGTTTGATATAGTCATAATTATTTCATCTAATACTGCTGACAAGACTAAATTTAAGTAGCTAAACTAAGTATATTAAATTTGTTTTTAGCTTTGTTGTCTGCTATTTATTTTAGATATTGTATAAAAATATTTATAAAGATAGAATTTTAAAATAATCATTAAATTAAACTTACCTAAAGTTATTTCTTTGAACTTATTCTATTATATAATCCTCTATTTCTTGATAAGTGTGTAGACAATCACAGGATAATTTGCTTATTAATAATCTTCATATATCTCTAGATTATTTATAGGTGTTTTTTATTATTTTATCTTCAAGTCAGAATATGTGGATAATATGTTCGCATTATAGGTTTATCAAGAATGAACTTTAAAATTCTTCTTAGTATACTACACATATTTTTAATTATTCTTCCTGCTGGAATGATATTCATTTAAATTAATTACTAGGATATTTGATAGAGTTTCTGTAGATAAAGCTATGCAAGATCAGAAAGGTTTAAATTGGTTTAAAGGACTGTTATTTAAAATGATCTCTATTTGTATAAAAATGACTATATTATGCATATTAAGGTTGATAGAAATAACTAAATAATAGGTTTATAATAATTGGTAAATCTTAGGATTGAATAAGAGTACAAATATATGAAGCATTTATAAATAAATAATTCTAAAATTAATAGCAATATTAAATTTTAAACTTCATTCATAAAATTAAATAAATATTTTAATAAGTATTCCATATATTAAACTAATTATGTAAGTTTAGCAAAATACATTTCTATCATCTTTAAAATAATAACATATTTAATTACTCTTACCTAAATTTCAATTATAACTAATATCATTTTACTATTTTCACAGACTCAACTCTTTTTAACTTACAAACCTTATCATATGTATACTATAATTATACAAATTTACTACTTTCAACTCTATAAAAACATCAAAACCACAAGGTCCCAGTCCAACCCAAAACCTCTGCATCTGCAGTCCAATGCTCTACTACTGAGCTACTTGTTCTTATTATAATTACTATCTTTATTAACTTAAATAGAAACAATATTCGAGAAAATGAAGAGTAGTACTCATAAAAAAGGCCCTGAGGTATCTAAATTAAAAGATAAGCAAATATATAAAAAACTTAATAAGAACATAATAAATATACTAAAATATAAAAGGAAAATGGTTAAGCACTAAAAACAAAGAAAATTAAAAGTTAAAAGTGACAATGAAAGAATGAACAAATATTAGAAGGAAGTAAAAGAAATAGATGAAGAAGAAATACTTCAAGATGTTTGATGAAATGGTGTTGAAAGCAAATTTATTTTTATATGAAATATAGTAAAAACATATTAAATTTATTTATCTATTATTTACACTAAAAGCAAAGATTGTTAAAGTTAATAGTCTTATTTATCACTAGCAGTATCTTTCTTTCTGTATTAAATAAATAATAAGCTAGGAATAGCTTTAAAGATTATTTTATTAAATTAAATATTTATATTAATTTACGTTATCAGATATTCATAGTAATAAGTGTTAATTACCTATATTATTTTAAATCTTAAACTTAAATATATACAAACTTTTTCTCGAATATTAGTAAACTAAACTTATAAAGTTGAATTTATTATAAAGTCTTTAAATATAAATATTATATCAAAGTAAACTTTTAATTAGAAGTATCAAAATTAATTTTATATAAAAACTAGAGAACAAAAGCTTTTATTTAAAAGTTAAAAGTTAAAAAGCTTTGTTAAAGCCTTAGTGGTCAGCCATCTGACCTATTCTATCAGCTTGTCTCCATTAGTTTGTCATGAATTCCTACTGTGATTAGTTAGGCGGTGTAGCATTTCATTAGTGTACCATCCTTTAATATTCTGAATAGTTTTAGTCTTGCATGTGGCGTTCCTAATTATTTTTCCAAAGATTAAGATTTTAATTAAGAAATTTTTTCTATAAATTTTTCCGCTTTATGTTGGATATATCCTAAGTAGTTTTTTTAAAATATCTTATATTATTTCTCCAAATTGCGCTAAGTTAGTAACAATATTTTCAATTGGTGTTATTTATTGCACACGTAACATTTTATTCTTCTTTTAAACTATTAATCCTGTAGCACTTATTTAATTTAAATTTACTAGTTATTTTAAATAAACGTTTACTGTTTATTTTAATTTGAGGCTTCATTTTCTATTTCCATAGGATCTGATTGATTCTGTTAAAAACGAAAATGGCGTTACCTGAATTTATTATTAAATTTAAAGAATTCTTTGTTCCAATTTATTTTCAATTTCTTATTGTTTCTCAAGCAAAGACATTATTAGTTTTTCTAACTTTTCTACATTATCAGTGAGGTATCTATTTTGAACATAAACTCTTTTAATGACTTAGATTAATTAAATTAAATTTAAGTTTGTGTTGGAAGTTTTTTTAATTCTGGATTTCCAAGTGGTTAATGTTCGTTATATCAATCATATTTCTAACTTTCACTCATTGTAATTATTTCGCTTTTTTATTTTTTAGAGAATTTTCCTGTTTAAGTACTTTGTTAAAAATTCTGTTATTTCTAGAAGCCATTTTATATTATTAAATAATTTATTATTTTTGTACTTATTTTTCTTGATTTTTTATATTAGAACTAAGAAAATAAAATTGAAAATTTGAGGAATTTAATTAAATTATTTACCAATCTCTTCCAGTTGATATCCCATTTTCGATTATATATTATTTATTGCATCTTTTATAGATGGAAATTAAAAGTTTAATTTTTCGCCTATTTTTTATAGTATTTATTCTAATTTTTAAATCTTTAATCTTGTTGTTTAATTCATATTATATATTTAATATTCTTTACTGGATTTATTATATAAAGGATTTCTGAAATTAAAGTCCTTTTTTTAATAAGGTGATTTGATTATTCAATTAAATAAGATTATTATATTTATTTTTTTAGGCATTTAATGAGAGAAATCTCTTTTTCTTAGGAGCCATTTTATAATATATTAATAATTTTGAAATGTATAATAATTTCTTTTAATTAAATATGCTAAGTTTAATAAATAAAAGATAGGAAACTATTAGTATTTTTAAATCAGATCTCAAGCTTAGAACTTTCAAAATTAGTAATAAAATTGTCAATACCTAGTTGCATTCCCTCATTATAAGTGTAGATAGAATGATACATTTAATCATATAATTAACTTACGTATTATAATAATTTGAAGAGATTACTTCAGCAAAAGGTTGGAAATCTCGATTAAAGGATGTTGATACTCTATTATTAAATGTATATTAATCAATTTTACAGAAAGTAAGTAGAATATTCGAACATTCAAATCTAGATTTTTCATAAATTACTATTTTCTTTCAGAATTAAGCTATTCTATTAAGAGAAAATTATAAAGAGGATATAAATTTAGATATAAGACAAAGAGAAGAGAATTTGATGAATCTTTTCTAAAGAAAATAAAATTTTCTTAATTTAAAGAAACTATTTTGAGAATTAAATAATCCAAAATGTTTCAAGTTCATCATTAAAAATTTTCATCTTAAGCCAAATAAAAATAATAGCATTTTCTTAAATTTCTAGAAAAAATTAAGATATTTAAATAAAAGTAATTCAGATAAAAATAAACTGTTAAATTTAATATTTTCATATCTTTCTTTTTTAAGATGTTAAAAAAATCATTCATTAATATTAATTTAGTTCGCTCTTCGATCTAAAATAAAAGTTGTTTGGTTTTATAATCAGCTCATCTCCTAACTTCTCCCTATCTTGCATTTAATCTTAATCTTGTTTCTTTCAGATTTTTCCAGTTCATGAAAGGTAAAATTCAGTAACTCTTTCTTTTTAGTTCAAGAAGTTAATATTTCATCAGCTGTTATTTCTTATTCTTTTTGTCATAGATATTTCCGTCACAATTATTTCGTTCTGTTGTAAATGTAGCATCTTTTTCTTGGTCTATGAAGCGTTCTTTATTGTCTTTCTATTTTTATAGGGATTCTTTTTGAAGTCTTCTGCAAATTTTCTTCCATTAGAGTCTTGAATCTAATATTTCTCAATTTTTCTCGTCTTGCTCTCTCATAATGTAAATATCATTCTCTAATCCTGTCATTCGTTCATAGACTTTGGCTTTAGTTTTTTTGGTCTACCATATGAACTTCATCTTCATGATTTATTATGTCTTTACTTATTTCGAATATTTTTTCCTTCTATGAGTTTAAATCCTCTTTAAGTTTTTTTAGTTTTTAATAAGGTTTTAAATTAGCTGCTTCATTTATTAAGAGTCCATTTGTTCTATTTCAATATTATGTAAATAAAAGATATCAGGGCATATTGAATTATTGTATTTTACCTTCTTAATTTATTTTTTATTTCTTTATTACTACTTTTAGTTATTCCGTTGAGTGATCTCTTTTTTAGTTTTTAATGGAGATGTTAAGAATTGTGTTAACTTTTCAATTCTGAATTTTTTTCTTTTGATCTTCTCTTCTTGTTAATTGTTTGTATGAAGAGGGCTTGACTTGTTGATGTCAAAGATGTGGTAAAAGAAAGTACTTCTGGTTTTCTCTCCTGCTCTGAGGAGGAGGTATGAAAACCCATCTTGAAGCAAGCCATTTTTATATTTTTTTTTAAACATAGAAATTAAATAGTAGAAAGGCTAATATAAAAAGTAATTTAAGCAATCGTTTATTTATATCTACTTAGATATAAAATAAAAAACTATTAATTTTAATTGAAATGTAAAATACTCAGTGATTCTACATTTAGTGAAAATAATTATAGAAAATTAATATTAAGAAAAATAGATACAAATAACAAATCTTAAAATAAATAATATAAAAATTGCTTATAATTGTTCATATCTTAAAAATGTCTATAGCATTAACAAAAATAACTCTTTTTAATTTAGGTATTAAAATTATTTTTAAGGGGTAAAAGTCTTTTATATATCATAAAATAAATAAAAAAAGAACTTTAAAAAACTTAAAAAATTAAAAAAAATTCCAAATAAAAGATATCCTTTAAATGTATATGAAAAGCTCAAAAAACCTTAAGAAAATAAATATTTTTTCATTTAAATTGAAATTGAAAATTAAATATAATACCTTTCTCTAAGCATACCAGCACATTCCCAGTCTAAGCCAGTATAACTAGTTGCGAGGAAGATACCTATTCCGGATGTCAACCTCGTTGAGTAAGCAGACCTTAATTTAATCTTTTATATGTTTAAAACTCTACTCATAAGCTTAATATAAGTTAGTTAATACTACTAATATTATTTAAAAGATATTAAAGTATCTAATAACAGGCTTTTTATTAAGGATATTTAAGTAAGAAAGGATATATTTAATACGTTAATTATTTTTAAAAATAAATGTTTTATAGTAATTATTTTATCTCTCATATAAATAAAATTAAAAAATACTCTTACAAATATAATATATATTAGTATTTGAATAAAAAGCTTACTTATAAATATATAACTATAAAGTAAAATTAGTTTTTTCTTATTATTTTTAAAGTTTCTTTTAATAATAAAGTATATTAGCTCTTAAATTAGTTTAAAATGTACTATTTTATTATAAATATAATGAAATATAGTTTTAACATTTTAGATATTTTTGTATTTATTAAAGATTGTTAATAATTTCTGCTTCATATCTAAAATAGTATTTTATAGATAATAAATTTTTAAACTAAATAAATGTTTTAGTTTTTAATTGTTTATATAATCATTTAGCAATATAGATTTTTATTAAGATTTTTATCTGTTTTACTTCATAGAAAGAAAGAGATTTCTTATATTATTAATTTTTTATTTTATTATTAATATAAAATGGCACCTAAGAAATAATCCTCTCTTGGCTTTTTCGTAAAAAAAGCAAGAATAATAATCTAACATAAATGAATAAGAGCATCAATAATATTAAGAAATAGAATCTAAGGAAGCTTTTGCATAATCTGTGTAACAAAGAGTTACTAATATATAATTCCAATTAAAATAACAAAGATAAAGGATAGAAAAACTAGAAAAAATGTACGAATAATTGATTTAATCACTAGATCATTAATTTCCATCATTGGAAGAAGCAATCGATAAATTAGAATCGTAAATAGAAATTAAATTTGAATAAATTGATAATAAATTTAATGAAATTCCTCAAATGTTTTAATTCCAATTTTCTAAACTTTAATACGAAATAAAATAACTTTAGGAAAAATAAGAATAATAACAAGTATAATCAAGTATTCCAATGGAAATTTAAACGGAATATCAATAATAAGAGACAAATAAGATATATTCCTATCGTAGAAAGATCCAGTGCTACATATGCTAGAAGAATCACTGCTGAAGAAAATGCTGAAAGAAGGCAGAGATTGAAAGAATTAATAAGAAACAAATATTAGAAGAACTCTTCTGCTTCTGACCAGCAAGGACGGGACAAATTTACAGAAAGAAATTCTAAAACTCAAGATTCGATGAGGAGAATAGCAACTGGAGAAGAAACTAAACGGAAAATTATTTTTTGAGGGGGAGACAAGGAAATCGGATTAATGAAGTCCTACGACATCCTCTAGCTTAGGAGAGAACAGGAACAAATAGAAGATAACTGTGGAGCTCTTCTCTATGACTATAAACTTAATTTTTCTCTTTTTTTTTTATTATTAAAATTTGTTTTGCTTAGATTGTTAAATTTAAATTTTTGCTTCTAAATTTATTTAATAATGCTTTAAATTCTTTTAAATTATAATATAAGGATAATAAGAGAGCTATTTCCTCATAAAGTATACGCAAATTGTTAAATTATTATATTTGAGAACATTTTCTAAAACTAAGTATTACAGCAAAATATCTAGTTTATGTTCATAAATTCCTTTACTTGTTAAGAAATATGGAAATTATCCAAACTTACGCTTTTAAATTTCAAATATTTGACTATTGCTCCTTCAACTAATTTATTAATTGAATATGATTTTAAGACAAAATAAATCAGAACTTAATTAAAGGAATTTCCAAAAACCTAATCAAATAACGATTATGTAGAAGTTAGTAAAGAAAGAAGTTTTGGTTGTTTCAGGTAAGAAGCTTTACTTTTACAATCATTAAAATACTTAAATTTTTAAATTAATTTAAGATAGAATCACAGAACTAATTCTGCTGCTGGAAAAACTTTCTTATTTCAGGTCAATCGTTAAAAGGTTGCGAATTTTTCGATTATAGAAGCTAAAAATTTTAATAGCTTCCTAGCAGTATTTGAGCAAAGACAATGACTTATAGAAAAATAAATTTATGTACTTGGAGGATTTATTCAAGAACTAATGAGATAGATAAAATTTAAGTTCTTTCTTTAATGAAGTAGGAATTAATTTCTTCACCGAATACTTTACCAACTAAATCTCCGTACTAAATAGTATAGTTAAAAAACAACTCTTGCTTTATTTTTAATATACTAGATATAGGAATATAAAAATCCTATGTTTTTGATTGTAGTTCAGAAAAATTTGTAGAGCACGGAGAAAAACTCTATTCAAGTAGTTTTTGTGATCCTTACACTTCAGCAATAAAGTTAGGAAATTTTATATATAGTAATCAATGGGTGGAAAAATTTAACTTTTTATGTACGAACTTATATACAAAAACTGGGAATGCTTAGGTAATTTCAATTGAATTTAAAAACTTATTAACTATTATATTTCTCTTACTAATAAAATTCTTATTCTCTAGGTTTTTATACTTAAAATAATATTTGATAACTCATTCTTTTAATTTATCTTGATACAATGCTTATGTTTTATCCTTTTTTATATATAAGTTAAAGAGTTTTTAATTACTTTTATTTGAATAAAATTCTCTTTTTTATTAATAAAAATTAAAATTAAAGCGAATTAGCACTTATTGTTAAGAATATCTCTTTGTAGGTTATTTTTGATGTAAATTAAAGTAAATATTAATTTAATAATAATAATCTTTAAAGTTACTCCTAGGTTATTTATTTATTTAATCAAGAAAGATACTTGTAGTGTAAAATAAGACAATTAACTTTAAGAATCTTTGCCTTTATTGTTTAATTTATTTTTCTTTTATATTTTAGTATATTTATTATGTTATTATTCAGTTTTTTATATACTTGCTTATCTTTTAATTTAGATACCTCAGGGCCTTTTTTATGAGTACTACTCTTCATTTCCTCGAATTCTGCTTCTATTTAAGTTAATAAAGATAGTTAGTATAATAAGGACAAGTAGCTCAGTAGTAGAGCATTGGACTGCAGATCCAGAGGTCGCGGGTTCGACTCCCACCTTGTCCTTTTTATCTAAACTTTAAATTTGAAAAGAGAAAGTATAATTATTCTAACAATACATATCAATAAATAAGCTTTCTAAGATAAAAATTAGAATTTAAGCAAATATTTTTGTATCTAAATTAAAATAGTAAAATGATATTTGTTATAAATTTTAGTTAAGTTAAAGAGTAAATTAAATTATATAATGTTCGCCTTTCAGCTTAATTAAATGATTTTTTATCACTCTCCTTCTTAAAGTCTTTGGCCTTCATTATTGTTATGATTTGACTTTATTTTTTTATTGTTTTGTTTCTCTTCTTCTTTAATCTTTGTTCATATTAAAAATAATTATTTTAATTCTTCTTTTTTCTCATATTACTAATGGATTTAGTTTTCGCTTATTCATTCCTAAAATCAAATTATTTTTTAATGTTTTTGTTTTATTATAGGCCATGTTTTTTTATCTTAAGATCAATATCTTCTAATATTTATTTATTCTTATTTGTTTCTTAATTTATTAAAAGTTGATTATATTCTAGCATCTCTTTCAAGTTTTTTCTATTTTTTATTAATATAATTTTTTATTTGAAATTTATTCTTTCCTTCTTTTCAGATTTATGTTTGTGCTTAGATTTTATAATTTTTCTTGTATCTGAAGATTGTTTTATTATATAATTTATCTGTAATATTAGCAATCAAAACCCTGTTCAATTTTTTTTATTACTTACAAATACATAATATTTACTCTTAATCAATGTGTCTTTCTGAAAGATCAGCTCTAAAAATATTAATTGCGTTCTAAGTCTATAAATTAATTTTTATTCTTTTATTAATTCTTTGTTTGTTGTAATATAATTAATTTTTTAAAATTTAGTCTCATTTTTATACTGTTTATAAATTATTTTTGCTGTCTTCATATCTTATATTATCATTATTGTTTTCTTGAAAAATTTTGTTTGTATTTTTTTTAGATTTCTTTAGTATAATTTTTTATGTTAAGATCTTTTATTTATTCATTGCTTATTTCATAGAATTTTTCAATTTTTTTAATGTTTTTTTTATATTTTTAGTTCTATTTTTAACTCTGTTTGAAAAGTATTAGAATTTTGAATCTTATCTGCTTTTTTCTTTTTCTCGATCATTTCTGAATTAATCTTACAACTTCTTGGAGAATTTTAAAAACCTTAATGCTGTTGAATCTTCAAATTTATATCAGTTAAAATCTATATATTATATTTCTTTAAAAGATAAATGCGGAATTTTTAAGTATTTTCTTATGATTTATCTTTGTGCTATTTAAATTTTATTCTTTCATTTTATAATTCCTACTTAAATACTATGTGGGATTAATTCCGAGCAGTATTCTAGTTTTGACATTATAAATAATCTGAATAAGTTCTTAAAGTTAATTGTCTATGTTTTGTTATAGTTTTTAAAGAATTAGGATTATAATAAAAATATCGACTATTAAAATTTCTTAAAAAGCTACTCAACCTGAACCTTTTCTTCATTAAGTTAGTTTATTTGATATCCTAGGAATTAAATTTATTTTTTCTATTAAATTTTTTTTTCTAATAGAAAAAGTTAAATCTCTCTGTTCTTTGCGTTTTTATTGTTGAGTATTTATATAAATTCGCATTTCTCCGTATTAATATTAAGTCTTATTAATTTAAAAATTTTTTCAGTTTCGTTTAATAAAATTTACATATTTTTTTGGTTATTTGATATTAGTACTAAATCATTTGCTCAAACAAGTTTAACATGATAAATTTTTTGAATTTTATGACTTAGATTTTCATATTTATCTAAATATCTTAGTACTATTTCATAGTATATTATTGCTAATAGTGGTCCACTTAAGCTGCCTTGTAAGACTCCATTTACTTACCGAATTTTTCTTGTTATTTCTTCATCAAGATAGAAGTGTATTTATACATTTTAATAAGTATCTTTTATTATATCGATTATATTTTACGAAATGTTTAATCTTTTCATCTGATCAAATAAAAATTCACGATTTATTGTATCGAACATTTTTTCTACATCAATTAACGTGATTGATAAGTCTTCATTATAATTTTCTTATTTCTTTTTATTTTTATAGTTTTTTATTTGTTTTAGTTATCATATATTATTAGCCGTTTACATCTTTTTTATAAATCCTTTTTAATCTTTATTTAATATGTCTTAATCTTATATTTCTTAATATAATTGGTTAGTTATTAGTTTATCAAATATTTTTTAAATTACGTTTATGATTGCTATTGATCGGTAATTTTTTCAGTTTTGTTTGTTTCCTTTTTTGTGGAGCATTATTATTTTAGCTTTGCTCATATTTTTAGGTAATTGTAATTACTTCTAACAATTTTATAAAAATTTGCATAGTATTTATCATATTTCGTGAGATGCGTTTTTTATTAGTTCATTTGATATTGAATCGAATCCTTAAGCCTTATTGTTAGGAAAAATCTTATTACATCTCATACTTATTAATATAAAATATTTTCTCATTTTTAATTTTCTTTTAATCTTTCTTTAAAATTTGTTCCATAAATTTTGTCAATTTCTTTATTAATTTTTTTATTTTAGTTTAAAGAAAGGTTTTATTATTTATTAAATACATTTTTTTCTCAATTTTGAATGAATTCTTCTTATTACATTTTAGTTAAGTTTATTTTTGTTCCTTTTTTCTGGGTTTAAAATCTTTTTGGCTTAATTTGCCATTTCTTGATTATTACCATTTAGAAATATTTGTTAATTATTTTTATTTTCCTGTTATTCTTCTTTTTACATTTTACTATATTTGTTTTTTTCTTTTAAATATTTCTTTTTAAGTTTTAATATTTAATCATTATTTCTATTAAATTTATTTATTTCTTACATATACAAGTTTCTAGCTTTATTTTTTCTCAGCATCTACTAGTATTATTTTTAAGATTTTTTAACCTCTTATTGTCTTTTGATTCCTACACTATTGAATGCTGAAATATGAATTAGATTTATAATAAAGTCTTATTATTCTTCTAGATTTTTTTCATCAATAAATTAATTATAAAATTAATATGTCCCTCTATATTCTTCTTTATACGATTACTTTCAAATATCTTATTTTAATTTATTCAATTTATAACTTAATTGAAATTATTTGAACTTGCCATTTTATTAGATAATTTTTTATCTAATTTAAGTTTATGTTATAAGTAAAAAATATCTGTTGTGAGCCCCACTTTTTCTTAAACGTAAAATATGAAGTTTTCTTATTGACTGTTATTTTAACTTGTGAATATATAATCAATTATTTATCTTTGCTTTGTTTATTTAATTATATGAGTATTTTATTTTTCTTCATTTATATCTATTAAATCAAAAGTTCGCACAAATTTTTAAAGAAGTTCATCTACGTTTTTTATATCTTCTTATTTGTTTAAATGAGCATTAAAATCTCCACATATAATTATTTTGTGATTCTTAAATTAGTCTAATAATTATCCTAATTCTTAATAACAATTATATATTAGTTCCACTGAGTGATTACTAGTTGGCATATAGGTATTGATTATGATTAATTCATTTAATTTGAAGGCTTATATCCTGTTATAACTATGCTATATTTGAATTTCTTCAACTTGATTTTCATTAAAATAAAGCAAATAACCCTTCTGTTTTTCCAGTTCCTTACAAGAAATATTATTTGAAGTTTTTGTTTAATATTCCATATTCTTTAGTAGTTTAAGTTTCTTGAAGCATTAAAATGTCCAGGTTGTTTTCTTATATTAGATTATTTATTTCTATCTTTTATTAAAGTATCCTCCATGTATATTTATAGATCCAATTCTGTATATTTTTTCTTATTCTTCTATATAGTATGAGTTATTCCATTTCCTTCTCAATTTTTCCAGTTGTTGTAAAAATTGGTGAAAATCTTTTAGTTAATTAAAGTTCTGATATATTTAGTTATATTATTTATCTTTAATTAAATTACATTTATTAAAATTTTATAGTTTTTTCTAATTCTCATAGTTTTATTATATATAATATAAAATGGATTTCGGCCGCGTCAGACAAATTATTAGGTAATCTGGTGCAGTGTATACTGCATTGCGAGTAATCTCGCACTAGATGTCACCATGGGGAAGGGTGGATAAGCTGCGTTGAGACATACCTAAGAGGGTTCTCTCTAGCAGTATGAAAGTTTGACTGATGGGCCTTCTAATTACCGACTTAATAACTAATTCTTATTTGGACCTTATTCAAGAAGACTGAAGCATTTGACTCAAGATTTAAGAATAGATTTTAATAAGAAGATTTCCCATTTGGAGAAGCTGACATGATTCATCGGACCTCTAGAATTTTAACAAGAAACATGAGAACATTTTTCTTAATATTAAATATTAATATTGAAAGAGCTGCGCGCCAATGAGGTGCTACGCGCTCTGTAATCATTTTTATTTATTTATTATACATATTACTAGTAGAGATGTGATGAATTTGCTTGATTTCAGAGATAATTTTATGATTAGCTTGTTCCACCTTTTAAACCTCTTGGTTTAATTCAGGTTTGGTTTTTCCTTGGATATAATTTTAATTTTAATAAGTGTTCTTCTTGTTACGAACTTTTTTAATTCATTTATACTATTCTTATATTCTATGTATTCTTTTTTATATTTTTTAGTCTATGTTTAAATCAATACATTTTTTTTTATAGTTGTTATATTAAACAAGCACTTTTAACTATTTATTAATAGTGAGTTTTTATCATCTTAATTATTAATCTGAATTTTATTTTTATGTGTTTTTTTAGTCTTAATTTTATAAACGTGTTAGATTTATTGAAATCTTATGGTATGAATTTTAAGTTTTATTTTATATATTTTTTAATTTAAATCTTATATTAAAATACTTTTAATAGCTTTTTTGTCTTCTTTTTTTACGTTTATATCAGAATTATTCACACTTTTTCTCTAAATTTTCCAAATTTTCTGTTGATTCTCTTTTCTTTTAGTTATTTTCTTATGAAAATATCTAAAATGTTTTATATTTTAGAAGAAATACATTATCTTTAAAATTCTATTTATCAATTTAAGTAATTATATTTACTTTTTTTCATAGTTAATAAATTATTTCTTATTGTTGTTTAATTTAAGTTTAGTTGCTTTAATTCTTAATAATCTTGTTTTTCTTCTAATAATTTGTTAAATTTCTCTGAAGTTAAATAGTTTAGCTTTACTTAACTTCTATTAGTTAATTTTTCTTATTAATTTCAAGATTCCTATTTGCGTATTCTTTAATAATAAATTTTAATAATTAAAAAGATGGTGGGAGCTGAAATTGACCTTCTGAATCATACTTTCTGGTTTTATGGCTAGGAACAAGTTCCTTTCCTTTCGCTGAGAAAGTCCCTGGTCAAAGTCAACCTTTGCAAGGGAACACCTTCCTTTTGATTATCCACTCCTGGTAGGGGCTTGAAGCCTGGCTGCCCATAGTGATGGAGCTCCCTGGCAGCTGCTTTTCGTAAGCAACAGGATATCCCCGTTATCCCATGAAGGGAGTGTTGGGGTCGTTAAAATGCAAGAAGTTGCAGTCCAAACTCTTTAAGTTGAAATTAATTAATTAATAATAAATTTGATGTCTACCTCTTTTTCTTCCAATTATTTTAAATATTTTTATTCGATTTCAATAATCTATTCTTACAAAAATTTGTCTCTTTAATTGTTTTTTTAATTTTTTAATTTTAAATATTTTATTAATTTAGATTTTTTTCTAACTCATGTTTTAGATTTTCTTTATTTAATTTTATTTAATTTTAGTAATCTGTATTTAAAATTGTTCTTTTTCTATCTCTAAATTAATATTTAGATTTTAGATTTCTTACTCTAATAAGTCATAATCTATTTATTGTGTTTATTTTTCTTACAACACTTTATTATTATCTTTAAATCTTTCTTAAATTTCATTGAGCTCTTATATTTATTTTTCTTGATTATTTATTTATTTTTATAATTTTATTATTTCTTCTGGTTATTTTTTATAGGCGTTTTGTTTTTAGATTTTTAGAGGGAAATTATTTATTTTAAGAAAAACTATTAAATATTCTTTTTGAGCAATATTGTTTCAATATTATTTGATGTTTTTTTAATTTTAATTAATGAAATTAAATGTTTTTAGTTTATTACTATTCATCCTGATTCATCTTCATTGTTTATCATATCCTAAAATTAATCAGCTATTTTAATTTTTTTAATTTCCTTATTTTCTTACTATTTTTTAAGATTATTTTTTCAAACAATTTTCTTTAAGAAAGTGGAGGGGAATTTTTTTGATCTTTTGTTTCTTCTTCGCTCTTTTCTTGCTATATTTAAATATTATTCAATGCTTCTGCTTGTTATCTTATATTTTGATTTAGTTCTTATAGCATTTTGTGTTCTGGAATTTCTTCTTGTATAACTAAATTATTGTTTAGGAATTTATTATACTAGTTACTTTGCTACTATTAATTTTTTAATTCTTAAAGTTTCGTTACTGAGTGTAAAAAAATTATTTTATCTAATTCTGATTTTTAAATTTCTATTTGCGTCTAAAACTCTAGATGGTCTTCGATTTCATCTCTTTTTGTCCTTTTGATTTTTTGATTTTTTGATTTATTTGTTCTATTTTTTATTCTTAAATTCTTCTACAGAAGTTTTATTTGTGTCCCACTTAGTCACAGAATATGCATATTATTTAAGTTTTATGTCTTATAGTGATATTTTAGTTGTAGTATTTTATCTCATTCGGTAATTTTAAAATTTCTTGTTCCGTAATTTTGCGTATTATTTCTATTATTGGATAGGATTTGATTTCTAGTTGTTTAAAGTTAATTTCTTTTATATTTTCGCTTATAAAAGTTAAGAAAGAGATTTAGAATATCATCTAATTTAATTGCATTTGTGCTTGTTATTCTTATTTTATAATAATTTCTATTATATTACTTATAGAATAATTTTTCTTTAATTTTAAATTGAATCAGTTATTTTGGCATATTAGGATCAGCTAGATTAATGTGAAAGAATTGTTTATTCATGAACTTCTTCATTAGTTCGTTTCTTTTAAAGAATAATACATAATTCCCTTTAAAGTTGAACTTCGAGTTACAGAGAACTTCCATTCTATTGATATTTTCAAAGATTTTATTAAATATTTCAGTTTCGATTTACTTTTTAAGGAGATATTAATCTCCCGGATCATTTAAGAATTAAGTTAAAAGTTAATTGGTGTTAATGATTGATTAATAGTTTGTGGTTTATTCGTCAAGAAAAGTAATTAGTTAAGAAAGAGTTATCCCTTCTTTCAGTTAACAGCCAACTTTAATGGCTTAGCCAGGTGGGTTGTTTTCAACTGATTTGTAGGGAATTTAATAATCAATTTTTTTAAATTTTTGTACTAATATAAATATTTAATTAAATAGTATAATAATTTCTATGTATATAGGAAATAAACTTAATTATATTAAAATTTATAATTCAATTTATCAATGAAATATTAACTACATTTATATTTAAATTATTAGTATCTTTTAAAATATTTATTGCTTACTTAATTTCTTAGAAATAGATTAAATATCTAAAGTATAAATAATTTAATTTACTAAATACTTATTTTAGACTAATTTAAATTTTACTTTAGAAATAAATTTAATTTATAGTTTAAACTAAAGGAATAGCCTACTATTATTAAATATTTAATTTAAAATATAACTAAAATAAATTATTTAAAAGAATATTAGATTAATAGCAATTTAGAATATTTAATCTTCTTTATTTTAAATAAAGGAATATGCTAATTATATAACTTTTAACTACTTAGTTTTATGAAGATATCTATCTTATTGTTTAGTCAACTAATATTTTAAATTTAATAGTGGTATTCTTTATTATTACAAAAGAATTAAGCTATTATTATTTTATTCATTTATGCTTAACAGAATTTCCCTTTGCTAAGAGATTAAACATCCCTTTAATTTGTTTTAATTTAATAAGCTTAATAAATTTCCTAACTATTTAAAGATTTTACTCCTTTAAATCTAAAATTATAATGTAAGGATAATAAGAGAGTTATCTCTTTATAATGCATGTCCAAATCGTTAAATTACTTTATTTGAGAAAGCTTTCTAAAAAGAAGTTCTACAGCATATTATCTAGTCTATATAATAAATTCCTTTACTTGTTAAGAAATATTAAATTTGTCCAAACTTATGCTTTTAAATTTCCAAATACTTAACTATCATCCCTTCCACTTCCATTCTTATTGAATATTATTTCAAGACAAATATATTACAACTACATAAAAGTATTTTCCAAAAACAAACTCTAATAGTGATTATGTAAAAGTTAACGAATAAAAAAATTCTGAACTGATTGTTTCAGGTAAGTAGCTTTACTTTTATAATCCTAAAAATACTTAAATTTTTAATGTGAGTTAAAGATAAAATCACAGAACTAATTCTGCTGGTGGAAAAACATATTTAATTTCTTGTTAATCTTTACAAAACTGCGGATTTTTCGATTACAGATTAAGAGTTTTATAACTTCCAGATATAAATGTAATAGTTTATGAAAGCAAAGATAATGACTTATAGGAAAATAAATCTATGCAATCGGAGGATTTACTTCAGGAGCTAAAATGATAGATAAAATTTAAGTTCTTTCTTGAATAAAGTAATAATGAACAACTTCATCAAGCACTTTACCAATTCCTTCTACTTGCTGAACAGTTTAGTTAACAAACAATTCTTGCTTTATTTTTAATTACTATTAATAAATGAGATTATAGAGCACGTAGCACCTCAATGGTGCGCAGCTCTTTAATAAAGATTTTTAAATTAAAAAAGTTCTTGCTGAAGTCTTCCACAGTACTAGCATTCCCTTGTGAATTTGTCTTCTATAAGGCCGCGATCGGGTTACCCTAAGAGACCTTAGTATCTGGCATCTTTCATCTTTCATCATTAATGCTACTTGATACCTCTTCGATCTTGTCTCCTCTTCTCTTCTCTTCTCTTAGCTGGTTCTTCACTTATGGGGTACTTCCTGGTACCAGAGTTTAAGTCCGTTTCAGTTGGAGGATTGCTCCTCCCTATTTATTTATCCTAAATATAGGAATTAAAAAATCTTACGTCTTTGATTTAAACTCAGAAAAATTTATAGAACATGGAGAAAAACTTTAAGCAAGAAACTATAGTGATCCTTATAATTCGGCAATAAAATTAGGAAATTTTATTTATAGTTATCAATGGGTGGGAAATATTAAACTATTAATGTATGGTCTTTATTTAAAGAAGTGGAAATGTTTAGGTGATTGCAATTGAACTTAAAACTTATTAAGAATTATAACTTATTTAATAAAATACTTAGTTTTCTAGTTTCTATACTTAATTAAATAATTGTAAATTTAAGTTTAGCTTGATATAAGTTTATATTTAAAGATTTGCTATAAAATTAAATTTGATAAGCTTTATTTTCCTTGGTTATAATAAAAGTCTGTATATATTTAAAGATTTGTAATAATATAGCTAATATACACTTATTATTATGGATATCTAATAGCAGATTATTATAAACATTTTATTTAATAAAATTATCTTTAAAGTTATTTTAATTTATTTAATAAGAAAGATACATGTAATATAATAAGACTATTAACTAAAGAATCTTTGCTTTTAGTGTTTAATTATTATTTTTATTTATGTTTTAGTATATAATAATAATAATAATAGTAAACTAAAAGTAATTAAAGTTTAGCATTCCCTGGATTTTCAATCAGGTTTTTGCTACCATTTTTTTAGCGTGGATGGATACCACTGAGAATCTTCTGTCTTTTATACGAATATCTTCTTCTTGTAAATTCCCGTTTCGGTGATTCAGACTCTGCTAAGCATTCTTAACGTTCTTTGTTGTTCTTTCATCTAAATTTATCTTCACTGATCGCAATTTTGTAATAAGTGTCACTTTGATTTGCAATAATAGCAATTTTTGATTGGTCTTTTCTTGAGTCTCTTCAGAAATACTTTTTTTTCAAGTTAATCGATTCTTTGGAGTAATTCTATGTTAATCTTTTCGTCATTCTATTTTTCTTGGATGTTTGTTTATGTAGAAACTTTTTCAATAATCATATTTTGTTCTTGCTTAAAATTCGATTGAGATTATTCATATAGTTACTATTCCGTGACTAAATTATTTTAAATCAATTGTCGTCTTATTATTAGTAGCTCGTTGTTTTAATCTTCGATAGTATTCATTAGTTCTCTTATTTTTCCCCTTGATTGTAAATTGTTTCCTAATAATTTTGTATTATTGTTTTCATTTAGTCAATTTATATTTAGATTCCTGATTATTTTTGTACTTTTACTGGATTCGTCTCTATTGTTCCAATTATAACTTTTCCTTCAGATGAGGAACTTGATTTATCTTCTTCTTGCTATTGTTTCTGCATTAGTTTCGCAGCTTTTCTTTTTGCGTTCTTAATTTGGTTTTTGGAAAGGCGAATAGATTATTCCATTTTACTTTAAATAAATAATTATGTTTTAGTATATTTATTGAGCTAATTTAAGTTTTTTATATATTTGCTTTTATTTAAACTTAGAGTACAATAAAAAAATTTCGAACCTCCGAAAGGGATATTTTCCAACTCCAAAGAACTAGGAGGATGGCTCCTAACAATAGTGGTAGGAAACAAATAAATCTTCAAAAACCACCCATACTGCGACAACTCCCACCTCGGAAGAGAAACCGAGGAAATAGGTCAAGTCTATCCTACATCAGGAGGTCTCCGAATTTAACCATACTGGTCAGATGAGCATGGATTAACTCGTCAAGGTGATGTTAACCCTCCAGGAAGAGGTTAGAAAATTACGAAAGGAAAATGAAAAGCTGACTGAGCAGATTTAACACGGGCTTTAGGATACTCTAGACCTTAGGATGGCCAATTAGGAAAGAGAACTCACTGCTCTCTGAAATTATTAAAAAGATCAACTTAGTCAGACGAACTCCTAAGTAAAGAAGATTTAGGACTAAAATTAATTCCTTGAAAACTTAATATAGAGCCAATAAAGCCAATGGAGTCAGCAGATTCCCTAGCATAATAGAATGGACATTGAAAATGAAAAGATTTACTAAAGGACGATAGTAATATAATAATAGAATTGAAAACCTAAAAAGCGATGTTACTTTTGTAAAAGTAGTTATCATCTGCAAAAAAAATGTAGATAATTTCAATAATTTAAAAGATAATACTGACTTAGAGAGATACAAAGAGCTCAGAGGCTATGATGTGATCGAGAAGGGAGAATTTCCAAGAGTAGAATTACTGTAATGTAGTCAGCTATGGGGCAGGAAAGGCAAGGAAGAGGAACTCAAGACCATTGGTAGAGAAGGACTAAACTTTTAGACCCATTATTTGAACGGCAGATATGATTCTGCTGTTAAACAATATTAAATTAATTTAATTTAATTTAAATTTAGAGTACTAAGATAAGTAGAATTTATTATATTCTAGAATCTTATTTTTATTTAAGTTAATTTAAGATAGTTAATATAGGAGGGACAAGTAGCTCAGTAGTAGAGCATTGGACTGCAGATCCAGAGGTCGCGGGTTCGACTCCCACCTTGTCCTTTTTATCTAAAATTTGATTTAGTTTAAATATAAGTTTTGAAAGTAAAGTATAATGATTAATAGATATAATTAAATAAGGTTTCTAAGTTAAAAAATAGTAAATTAATTAGAATTTAGTTAAAGTTAAAGAGTAATTAAGCATAATAATAATTATATTAAAATGTATATTTAGTTTGCTTAGCTTTATTCTAAACTTACATAATTAGTTTTATTTAGAACATAGAATGCTTTAATTAAATACTTAGTTTAAACTAATTTTTGTCTATCAAGTTTAATTTAATGTTAGTAATAATGTTAGAATTATTTATTTAGAAATGCTTAAAATTTTTACTTTTATTCCATCCTAAGATTTAGGAATTATTATAAACCTATTATTTTATTATTTACTCTCAACTATAATATGTTAAATCTAGAAGGAACTACTTTTGTAGCAATAGAGATAAATGGAAATGATAGTCCTTTAAACTAATTTTAAATTTTTTTGATTTTGCATAATTTTATCTACATAAACTAAATAAATATCCATGTGATAAATTAAATAAAGTTTAAACAGGAAGAAGTAAACTTAAGAATACATGAAGTATGGTAAGAAGAAATGTAAAGTTAATTCTTGATAGAGTATAATGCTAAATATTATTTGCAAATTATATCTTTAAGATAAAATAGTAAAAATATGCATCAATTATCTAGAAATATATGAAGAACACAAAACAGTAAGTTATCCTGTATGTAATTGACTTCTCACTTAGACAGAAATAGAGTATTTTAAATAAAAAGATAGAAAAACTGTTGGTAATAACTTTAGGTAAACTTAATTTAAAATATTATTTATAAATATTTATCTTTATCAAAAAAATTATCCAATATCTCTAAAATTAGCAGACTTGAATCCTTTAAAATTTAATATAATGGATTTAGTTAAATTTAATATTGCAAGCATATTTTGATAAAAGTATTATGATTATATCAAATAATCTTATAAAAAGTTTAATTTAATACACTGTAATATAAATACAATTAACTAGAAGATCTACACTATAGCATTTATAATTAAGATTAAAATCCTATAGAGTAATTCTCTAAAAGAAGAGTTAAAGAATTTGTATAAATAAAGCTATTTATTCTTTAATATAAATCTCTTCTAAAATTAATCCAATTTTAGGTAAGATAAGGGATAGAACTATAACTTAAAGATATCAATCTAACTAAATAAATATTTAGAAGCTTATTATTTATAATTTTGCATTATTAGCACTATTATATGAAAGAAAATAAATTTGGTTAGTTATTATCTAAGGATAATTAAGAAAGCTCCCTCTTTTAGATATCGTGAAACTATTTTAGGATGATAAAGAAAGAAGATTTAAAATAATTGAAATGATTCTAGAGATAGATATGAACAAAGAAAAAGACTGATAATTTTATCTAATAAAGTTAAAATATTATTAAAAGACAATTTAATTACATTTGCATTCTTTTAGAAATTAGAGATCTTATTAAAATTAAAAATCTAATTGTCCTATAAATTTATAAAAAGTATATTGGTTATTAAAAGGCTAGCTTGTTAGCTTTAAAGAGAAATCAATTTTTGGTTTAAATAGAACTATCTCATTCAACTATTTTAGCTTTAGATTGAAAATAAAATTTAATTTTTATTAATTTTTTTTAAGAAATGCTTCAGTAATAATAGTGACTTTGTTTTTTAGCTAAAATAATGTTTAAAATCTCTATAATAAATAGTAAGATTAGAAAAATACATCTAATTTAGTGATTTGGCTAGAAAAATTATAATAATAGTATGTTTAAATAGATTCTAATTAACTTAATATTAATTCTTCTATAGTTTCTAATTCCAACATCAAGTTATAATCAGAAACTGCTAATCTAAACCATTTATTTGTTGACTACTTCAAAACCTAGAAAATCTTCTTTGTAATTTATTTTTTCTTAAATCTAACCATTCTTAATATAATAGTTAATTATCATCACTTTCTTTTTTTTGCTTTTCTTTTTTCTAAATATATGAAAGCTTTAGAATATTCATATTGGTTATCTCATTGCTATAGAATCAGAGTTTTTATATTCTTTAATTAATTAGATTATGCATGTAAATATGCAGTATATAAGTATATAATCCTAAAAATTTATTTAAAGTACTAAATCTATTACATTATGATTAGATGATCTAATAGCAGAGAGAGGATTTAGCTTAAATCTAATTGACTTAGAATCGCAGACTAGTAAATAGTTTTTTATATTTATCTTAAGATATTTAAGCTAATTAAGCCAAGCTTATCAAATATTATTATCTCTGCTTATAACTATAATTAAGTCTATTTTATTAGTGGAAGAAAGTTAGCATTATATGGGAAATTAAATAATAAAGAATGTAGAAAATAGGCGCTAAGAGTACTGTAAAATTTAGTAAAATGACTGAACAATGAGATATTTGAAGACAGTTATTATCAAAAAGCAGGTAAGCAGTTGAAATCTAGTAATTATATCACACAAAATAGAAAAACACTAATAAAGCAGAAATATCTTTCAAATAGTAAACTAGAAAGTTAAAACTTAGCAATTGGATATCTAAGAAAAGCTAAATAAAATAAAGAAAAACTAAATAATAAAAGCTGCAAAGTAATTGCTAAATTAAATAAGCTTTCTTATATTTCAATCTTCTTAAATAAAATCACATTTATCTTTATTTCTAGATAATCGTAAATATCAAAAACAAGGTTATTATTAAGTTAGTTTAATAAGTAAATGTATAAAGTAATAAGAATATAAGGAATAATTTAGAATTTAAAGTTAATTTTATTGAAATTAAAGTTCAAAAAGATGTAAAAATCTAATAAAAAATATTAAAAGGAATAAAGAAAATAAATTATAAATAATATAATTTCTAGGATTTAAAAATGGTTTAGAGAATAAAGGGTAACTTTAAAAAAGATAATAATTTTAGGTAAAAATTCTTTTTATAATGAGCTTAATTCTAAATACTTCTAGGTATATTAAACTATTTAAGAATAAATTGAATATTTTAGTTTAAATTATAGAGTTTCATAATAAAATATCAATAGGTTTATTTCGGCTTAAGTTTAATAGGTCTGAATGTTGTAAAAATTTCGTTAACATATCAAAAGGGATACCAAACTCATGATTAATAATTGAAAGCATCTGTGATAAAAAGGAAATTTAGCTTTAGTTTAGTAAATTCAAAAATATTCTAAAGAAGGAAAATCGAATAAAAACAGAGAATTTATTAATTAAAAGGAGACAATATAGAAAATTTAAATCTATCCAGTTTAACAAGTGCTCAGGAATTTTATATGAAAGTTAGAGTATTAATTGAAAAATCGAGCGATCAAAGTCTAATAAAAAAAATCAAAATACAAGTTTAAAAGCGAAAAAATGATATATTAAATTAGGAGAAAGCTTATAAAATAAATTAACAATATAGAATGAAATGATTAGATATAAATCTAAACATTCCTAAATTTAATTAATTATGTAAACTCTTACTCTGCTGATTTATTTACTATCTGATATAAAACTTATAAAATCTTAGTGTTGCTTGCTACTTTTAAGGATTTAAATTAGACTAAACTGAATGTTGCTTAATCATTATATTTTTATACTAATAACGAAGTAGAATTAACATATTAATAGGCAGCTTAATAATATGAAGTTAAAATATTAAATTATATCTAACAACAAGTTTTAATAACTAACTGATTTATTTTCATAGATACAATAGCTTTTAAATAATCACAGAGTCAAATATAAAAATCCTGCATTATTTTATAATAAAAGATTCTAAATTTAACTAATAAAGGTAAACTTAGTATGATGCAAAAGCTTAAATATATTTATTATTATTTATCCATATACCAATAAATAAGCTTTTATCAATCTTTCTAGTTCAAATTTAGCTTTTAATTAAGAAAAGCCTAAAAGATGAAAATTAAATCTTCAAATTTCAAACATGATTTCAGTTCCCTTTATGATATTTTAGCATTAAAAGAAATTTTAAAATTAAAATAACAAGTAAAGCATACTTAAAAGAACAACTTATTTGTTCATTAAGTAGTGATGGAATTAGATTAAAAAAATATTGCTTCGCTATTTTTTGATTTTTCAGATCAGATAAATTTAGAAAGCTTTATAGGAAAAGAAAGATTCTCTTTAAAAAATTTAAATCTTCTGAGTTGCAAGTAGGTCCTCAGATTCCTTAGTTGAAAATATTATCATGCAGAATTAGACTATTCCTCCACTTTGAGTTATTCCTTAATATTATCCCATCATATATTGTGTAAAAGGTAGTTCGCCTTTTCAAATATTCTTGCGGATTATCTTATTTTTCTCAATTTTCTCCAGAAATTTCGTGTGCTACTAAAGATGCAAAATTTTTCTATCCTATTTTTAATCTAATCTGCACTTTTTTTATTTCAAAGGAATCACTTAGTTGAGCTATTAGTTTTGTTGTTGCATCAAATATAGCAAAGCTGACTCTATTTTCTTTACTTTGCTTCTTAGTCCTGATTTATTTTTTCTTGCTTTATTATATCTTTTTCGCTTTGCTATTAACTTATTCACGATTTTTTGTCTAATTTTTCCATATTAGCTTCGAACTTCTCTTTGAGATATGCAAAATGTGTGCCTTTTTTAGTCCATATTGTGTAATTTGATGTCATGTTGGATTTATTCTAAATACTTTTCTAGTTTCGAAACAATCCTTATTTAATTGAAATTAATTTTAGAGGTCTATTTAAAATTCATTATAAGGACTTTATTTTTTGTCTGAGTTCTCAAGTCATCTTTTGTAGTAAATTTACTTGTAATAATCCCTTCCGCAGTTTTTTTTGCTTTTTGTAGATGTTTCAGTTTAAGTTTTAGAGAGAATTTCTTCTACTTACTTGTTCTGAAGGAGTGATGGAGGAAATGGCTGGCTAATATTCCTTCTGTTCTTTTATCCTTTTGTGAAGCTAATTAAGAAGGTTAAGATAATTGAAGCTATGACATGGTCTAAAGAAGTGCTTCTGGTTTTCTCTCCTTTTTGAGGAGGTGATGTAAAAACCCTTCTTGAACCCATATACCATTTTATTATTATTTTGATTACTATTAAAACTATTTAAATACACTTAATTTTACTTAGATAGCCTTAAGAATTAGAGCTTAATTAAAATAATTGTATTCTAATCTAATTATGCTTTAAAGTGTTGGAAATAAATTTAAGCTCAATTTATAAAATAGAAAGTATTAGTTATTGAGCTTTTAAAGTGAGGAATTATAAAAGATAAAAATTAGATTTATTTAATAACATGAAAAGTCCTAAAAATAATGAGTGCAAGAAAATAATTTTATGCTAGCAACAAAATTATAAATAATTAAGAATAATCTTTAATTTTATACCCTTATTTCTGATTATTTTTAGTTACCCTCCTTAGAAATAAAATTTTAAATGGAAGATTAGTTTCCTTTAGTAACTTAAATTGATAGAAAGAATAAAAATTAAGGATTTTATGAAAAAATTTAAGTAAAAATAAAAAAAGTTTATCTAGGATCATACTAAGTATTTTGATCTGTCAACCTATTTAAAATTCAGTTAGTAATAGAAGGTTAACACTATTTTTAAAATATAATCTATAAACTGATAAGCATTCATATTTCCTTACTTATATAGACTGATTAAGCAACATGCTTAGATAGCAATACTTCCTTAATATTTTAGAATTAAGACTAATTATTTTTGATTCTTAGAGTTATAATGAGAATTACTAAATTGATACCTTATAAATTTAATCTAACTTATAAACTAAAAGCATAATTAAAATAGCACTCTATTTGAAAGGAGAGTTAGAAGGATTTATTAGAAATATAGATTGATAAATAAATTGGTTATGCTTGTATTAATCTTTAGATATTTGCTTGAATAAATAAACATTTGTAGCTAGAATATTTATAAATTTTATTCTAGTGTTTAAGTTTCTTGAATTTTGATAGATATAATGATTATAAAATATAAAATAGAGAAGTTTAATTTCTAGAGATTTAATGCTTTCATTATGAAGAACAATCTTCTTTATTAGTAATTTTCTTAAAAATAGAAGTATTATAGTGTTACTAGTGTACTTTATAAAGTATGATTATATTATGATTTGCATCTAGTAACTTACTTAATTACTAAAGTATTAGTATTCTTAATCTTATTAGTTATGCTTATATTTCAAAGCATAAATTAAGCCTTTAATAAATAGCTCTTAGACATATATTTAAACTAGCTTTACTTTATACTAATTTATATATTTATTAGGATTAAAATCCTTAGTTTGCTATCTTAAATACCCTTGCTACTCTTTTATAACTTATCTCTAATTTATTATTTTAATAGCCTAAGCTATAATTCATAAGTTATATTTATAATAAAACCTTTACTAAGTCTAATAGTTCAAACACTAACTAGTTATAATATTTTAATAGCTTAGTAGTTTAAACTTAATTTAAGATGCAAGTGTATTTAATCATAATAAGAGCTTAATTAATCAAAGCTTACTATTCTTAAATTTATCAAGTCATTTAGTGCTTAGCAAGTTTTACTTTACTCAATATTCTAAACTATTTAAGCAGCCATTCTGTTTTTAAATTATCTTTCTGAATAAACTTTAAGTTATTACATAGTTAATTAGGCTCTATCAAAGTAGACTAAATCACTTTTACTTTGAGCATTCTTTTAAGAGCTACTTAGCAATCCCTTCTATCTTATGATGTCTGAATAAGATCTAAAAGCTTGCTGGTATTCTTACTCAAAATGATAGTTTAATATATTTATATCTAATCTATCTTAGTTTAGTAAGTTTACCCTTCTTATTATTAAAAATATAAGCCATGCCAGCAAGAGATTTTACATTTATAAGATAATTATACCATTTTTATTAGTCTAAACTATTTTCATACAGCAAAGCTTTCAGGATTTAAATTAAATCAGAAAGAAATTAAAGCAGCCTATTTAAAATAGATTAAGTAGTGATGCTTCATATAAATTAGTGCTAAAACAGAATTGCTCAGTCAGTTTCATAAAAGCGTAGAAAAATAGACTATTAAAGAATAAGATATATGCAAGAATTATCTCATTATAATTAATTTTCAATTTACATTAATAGCTTTACTAACTAAAACCCTATATCTTCTAATTATAACAGACACTAACCTTATCAGTATAATTATTACTATTTTACTAAATAAAGTTTATTTAGTTAAATATTAGAATCTAAAAGCATCATTTCACATACAAGATATTAGTAGAACTTATGTTTGCTAATATTTCACAGAAAGATAATTGGTATAAATAGTAAGATTTTCTCTTAATGACTAATTAAGCAGAATTTCTAATTTTAGTTTTTAATAACTAAAGCAGCTTTCCCTAATGATAGTAACTAATTAAGTGTTAATTTATAATATTTATTTAATAATCTAGGCATATTAGTATACTCACTCCATCTCAGATATTTTAAGTCATTAGTCAATTATTTTCTCCATTATTTTAGCAAATAAAAGGAAAAAGCTTTTAGGTGTAAAATGGTTTGCTTATTTATTTTTGAATTAGTTTTGAACGAAATTTAATATCTAGCAATATAATAAACCCTTTTGATGGGAAGGTTGTTTGAAGTCTATCTAATCTTTTAATATAATATGATTTATCTAAACTAAAAGAAGATTAAAAATTGATAAATATCCGATTATTTTTATACAACTTTGATTATTTTAAAATGAGATGATCATCGAGAAAAATTATCTAACTATATTGATTAAATGATATTTACTTTAGGTAAATGCAGTTATAAGTATGTACAGTCTGAACATTTAGCTTCATCTATAGCTGAAAATATTAATAAATTGATCTAATGTTTGAAAGTCTAAAAATTAAAGTTGCATAGTTGAATTTTGTTTTATAATGTTTTCCTTAAAATTAAGTTAGAAGTTAAAGATAAACTTAATGAGTTTATTAAAAAGAAGTTAGATGCTTGATATATTTTCAATTCTATTGAAGAGTTATTGTTTTCCTCTCTCACTCTGCTTATATTTTTAATCTTTTCCTATCAAACTAATAGCAGCTTAGACACATCTTTTTGGCAAATGCCTATCTATCGCTATGCCCACATTTCGCTATTTTTTCCACTTTTGTTTTAAAGAATAAACAAAGAGTACAAACTGGTTTGATATCCTTTTTACCATAAAAGTGTCTACATTATTCTTCTTACACTTAGAATTCCGTCTACGAAGAAGATTCTTGAATTTAGATTTCAGAAATCAATCTTCCATGAAGCAATTTTTTTTTGTTATGACGCAAATATCTAAGAGAAGGTAAGTTTTTAGCTTAGCCCCAATCCTTGGAGAAATAAAGAGAAGGAACTTCTCTAAGTAAGGAAGGCATGCCTTACAGGATATGAGAACTTTACTCCCATTTCATTTCAATATTAATTATGACAAGACTTTAGCTTATATACTAAACTATTTTCATTGAAATAAGAGTTTAATTCATCTCACTAGCTAATTTAAAAACAGTTAGTAAAAATAGAAACTATTTATATATCATTCATAAGTAGACTAAGCAGCTATTAACTTCTATTTTAAAACTATCTATGAAAAATAGATTCATAAGTCAATCAATTTATGAATAGCTTGAAAATGGTAGGAAATTTATTGGACATCTTTATATTGTCAGACTTAGATTTCAAGCATTTAAAATAGAAGGCTGCGAAAAATGTTTATTTAAAACAGACAAGCTTATGGAAAAAATTAATGTCCGAGCAAGCTTTATAAGTAAATATCTTTATACTTCTAAAAAATAATTAATTATACACAATATATTTTTGGTTAGTTTGGAAAGAAAAATTCTTCGCTATATTTAAAAAATATTTAGAGCTTTCTAAAATAGTCTACTCATACTAAAAACTTACAAAGCACTTGCTCAATTTTAAATTTTAGTGAAAAATGTATAAAACACTAAACTTATTTCTTTTTATTAAATCAAACATTTAATATTGCTAAGCAAATCCTAAGACCTAATTTTTTATTTTAAATCTAATTAAATTTGATTACACTAAAATTTAGATTTTGTTAGGATTATAATGTTTGCTTAGTGCTTTAAATTTTTAATATAGCTTTAAGTAAATTTATTTAGCAAGTTTCTAGTATAACTTAAATATTCTTTCTTGGCTTGCTATTTTATAACTAACTAATAAATGTTTATTTGTCTTAGGAAATAAACATTTAATTATTAAACATAATAGAAATGATTTAATGCAAAATGACTTAATCATACTTGCTTATTTGCACTAGATGTTTAAGGATGAATAAATAGGGTAGAATTAGATATATTCGGTATTTCTACTTGATTAAATAAAATTTATTTTAGATTGTTTTTAAATGAATGTTTATACTTTATGAGCAGTGGCTATAATATCTAATATTAATTAAAAATAAATAAAATTATAGTATCTCACTTTAAGGTATATCTTACATTATAATTTATCATATTTCTTCTTTATAAATTACATATTTTGATATCATAGATAACTTTTTATTTATTTATTACTAAAAAGCATTAAATTTAGAATGAAAAAAGATTTAATAATTTTACTTTTATCCTAAATTATAAAATTTAGATTTAATAAATATTAACACTATATTTTCTTATTTAACCTTACTATCTATGAATTTATTAAATTTCTCATACAGCTTTTAGATAATGAAATCTTATTATCTAAAATTTAATTCAGAACTTTAAGATAATAAATAGTACTCTGATTTGCTTAAAAATACTTTCATATATCTAATATTGTACAATCCTCTTTACATTTCAACATTGTAATTAACTCTTCACACTGAATTTATTATATTACTATGTCTATTATCAAATATCGTTCTAAATTATAAGAATAATAATACCTTTAATTTTCTTTATCATTTACTTTTAAATTTTGTATTTGAGATCTATTATGCTCACTTAACTCCTTCAGTAAATGAAATTCATTTATAACTCTATATTTTTATTAAGATTCAAATATTCAGAAATAAAAATTAACTAAAGCAGGAATATCTCATAAGATAAATTTGCTTAACTATTAAATAATTAAAAAAGCTTCTTTTGTTTGAAATAGTATAACTTTAAAAATTTAAATTAAAAGTGTTCTTATCATCAAAGATAGTAGCAAGAACCTATAAAGTTTGTTTAAACTAGTTCAAACTAAATTAATTTAAATTAGATCCCTAACAAATTTTAAATTGCTTTTGCTTCCTTAATATTATCAATTATATGAAATTTAGTCTTTATTTGAAAGTTTAAATAGGATAAAGTAAAAAAGTTAGACTTAATTAAACATTTTAAAAAAGGAAGAAGAATACAAGTATCATTAATAAAATGTATAAAGCATTAGGAATAGAAATTAATATAATAGCTAGAGATGCTATTACTTAGAAATTATAAAAAATAAATAATTTACTATTTAAAAGTTTATTTTCCATACTATCTATAGGGGCTATATACAAAAAAGAAAGAAATTTAGTTTAAGATCATTTCTATATATTTAAAATAAAATAATTGAGTCATAATTTATTAGTTACTCAATAAAAAAATTAGAATAAACATTAAATTTATTTTCTTTTTTAATTTATCATTTAAAAAGAAAAGATAAACTTTAAAAATTAATAACCAATAAAAAGCTTAAAAGTATAAAATTACAGTATATTATTAGGGAATATAATTAAAAAAAGCGCATTTTAAACTAAAAGAAATAATTAATAATCAATTAATTTAAGAACTTAGACTGAATAACCAAATAAGTATCAAATCATTCTACATAATTAAATATATATAGCTATTTATTAAGTATTAAAAGCTTATTACAATTTTATATTGTTATCATATATCATTATATTTAGCTTAGAACTGAAACATAAATCATATTTAGACAGAAATAAAGGAGTTCTTGCAAAAAACGAAGTTTTAAGCAAATTTCATTGATGTATTATCTAATTATATTGATATAAAGATCTTACAAATTTATATCTAATTAGTTTATATTTGGTTACTCTAAGCTCTTATAATACTAAAGTTTATTTATTTAGTTAAAATATCACTGAATAATATAAAAGAACTAATAGAAATTTTAACTATTTATAATTAAATTGTTATTTCCCTTTAATCAATTATTATCTTAATCGTTACAAATAGCTTTCCTATTAAATTTTAATCTTTCATTTTAGGTAGCATATCAACTTAGAAAAATTAAAATACGAAACTTAACTTTATGAATTTTTGTTCTGGTAGAAACATTTTTCTTTAAATGATTAGAAAAAAATTATTTAGAGATTAATTTTTAAAATCTAAGCTTGAATGAAAAAAACGTAATATTTAGATGATAAAATGTTTCCAAAATTATTAAAATTAAAAATGAAATAGCAGCTATCTTTTTAAATATAGATGTATTTAAATCATAATATAGTTGCTTATATATTTTTATAAAATAGAAAGGCTAAGGATATTGATAGAGTGGAACATATTTAACTTAATCATTTCTTAATAATTAGGAAGTTTATTTATTCCATTAAACTTAACTTTAAATATCCTTTTTTTATTTGCTCGATTTAGATATATCAGTATTTTATTAAACATGAAGCAATGCTGATTTTTAATTTATGCTAAATCATAATATAGATATATCCTTAAATTTATATCAGCATAAACATCATTATAAATTTTAATTTACTACATTTGTTTATATTAGCATCTTCATTAATATTTTTCCTCCACTTCAACAAATCTTTAAATGAATAAAATATAAATCTTTATGACTAGAATAAGATATATCCTATTTAATTTGATGAATCATCAATAAATTTATCAATAAAATCATAATGTCTTTATATTTTTATCCTTAATATCCTTTAGATTCTTATTGATTACTTAATTATTGAACAAATAAATTGTTGGATTATATTTTTCAGTTTTAAGAACTTTACTTGTTTATAATATATTTGTTTTGAAATAATTTTAGCATACCTCAATTAATTTGTTTATAATTAAAATTATATGACTACCCCTTTTATATTAAGTCATTTACTTTCATAAAATATAACTAGCATTTATCTGCTTAAAAGGATAATTAGATTCAATATCAGTTTAGAGTATTTTATCACCTTTTATTTATTTCCTAAATCAGTAGAGCTAAAGAAATGTGTGGCTTTATATTAGTTGAAGGATTATTTTATTATTACTTTTATTTTTAAACAAGTATTACTAAATGTTTAGAGGAATCTTATTAATTATTAAGATAAACCATAAAACATAGATAACAGTATCATTACAAGAAAATAAATTACGTAATGATTGCATCACTAATTTATTTTAATTAGAATTTGTCTCTGTTTAGATCATTTAATTAACACTTTTATTTTTTTAATTTCATAACCTTAATATATATCTATATTGGTCTTAAGATTTTAGTTATACTTTAAATCTAAAATTATAATGAAAGAATAATAAAAGACCTATAAATAATAAGCAAATCGTTAAATTCTTTATTTGAGAAAGCTTTCTAAAAAGAAGTTCTGAAGCACATTATCTAGTCTATATAATAAATTCCTTTACTTGTTAAGAAATATTAAATTTGTCCAAACTTATGTTTCTAAATTTCCAAATACTTGATTATCATCCCTTCCACTTCCTCTCTTATTGAATACGATTTCAAGACTAAATAAATCACAACTATATAAAAGGATTTTCCAAAAAAAAACTCTAATAGCGATTATGTAGAAGTTAACGAACAAAAAAATTCTGAACTGATTGTTTCAGGTAAGTAGCTTTACTTTTATAATCCTAAAAATACTTAAATTTTTAATATGAGTTAAAGAAAAAATCCCAGAACTAATTCTGCTGGTGGAAAGTATTATTTAATTTCAAGTTAATCTTTACAAAGTTGCGAATTTTTCGACTACAGAATTTAAAAATTTATACAGCTTCCTGATATAAATGTAGTAGTTTATGAGCAAGGATAAGGACTTATAGGAAAATAAATTTATGTAATCGGAGGATTTACTCCAGAAGCTTATATGAAAAATAAAATTTAAGTTCTTTCTTTAATAAAGTAGGAATGAATATCTTCATCAAGTACTTTACTAACTTCTTCTACTTGCTAAACAGTATAATTAACAAACAATTCTTGCTTTGTTTTTAATTTACTAAATATAGGAATTAAAAAATCTTACGTCTTTGATTTAAACTCAGAAAAATTTATAGAACACGGAGAAAAATTATAAGCAAGTAGATATTCTGATCCTTATGCTTCGGCAATAAAATTAGGAAATTTTATTTATAGTTATCAATGGGTGGGAAATATTAAACTATTTATGTATGATCTTCATTTAAAGAACTGGAAATGTATAGGTGATTGCAATTGAACTTAAAATTTATTAAGAATTATAACTTATTTAATAAAATACTTAGTTCTCTAGTTTCTATACTTAATTAAATAATTGTAAATTTTAAGTTTAGCTTGATATAAGTTTATATTTAAAGATTTGCTATAAAATTAAATTTCATAAGCTTTATTTTCCTTTATTATAATAAAAGTATGTATACATTTAAAGATTTGTAATAATATAGCTAATATACACTTATTATTATGGATATCTAATAGCAGGTTATTTTAAATTAAAATAAACATTTTATTTGATAAAATTATCTTTAAAGTTATTTTTATTTATTTAATAAGAAAGATACATGTAATATAATAAGACTATTAACTTAGGAATCTTAGCTTTTAGTGTTTAATTATTATTATTATTTTTATTTTAGTATATTTATTAGCTACTTTAAGTTATTTATATATTTGCTTATATTTAAATTTAGAGTACTAAGATAGGTAGAATTTATTATACTCTAGAATCTTATTTTTATTTAAGTTAATTTAAGATAGTTAATATAAGAGGGACAAGTAGCTCAGTAGTAGAGCATTGGACTGCAGATCCAGAGGTCGCGGGTTCGACTCCCACCTTGTCCTTTTTACCTTAAATTTAATTTAATTTAAATATAAGTTTTGAAAGTAAAGTATAATGATTAATACATATAATTAAATAAGGTTTCTAAGTTAAAAAATAGTAAATTAATTAGAATTTAGTTAAAGTTAAAGAGTAATTAAGCATAATAATAATTATATTAAAATGTATATTTAGTTTGCTTAGCTTTATTCTAAACTTACATAATTAGTTTTATTTAGAACATAGAATGCTTTAATTAAATACTTAGTTTAAACTAATTTTTGTCTATCAAGTTTAATTTAATGTTAGTAATAATGTTAGAATTATTTATTTAGAAATGCTTAAAATTTTTACTTTTATTCCATCCTAAGATTTAGGAATTATTATAAACCTATTATTTTATTATTTACTCTCAACTATAATATGTTAAATCTAGAAGGAACTACTTTTGTAGCAATAGAGATAAATGGAAATGATAGTCCTTTTAATTAATTTTAATTTTTTTGATTTTGCATAATTTTATCTACATAAACTAAATAAATACCCTAGTAGATTAATTAAATAAAGTTTCAAAAGGAAGAAGTAAACTTAAGAATATATGAAGTATGGTAAGAAGAAATGTAAAGTTAATTCTTGATAGAGTATAATGCTAAATATTATTTGCCAATTATATCTTTAAGATAAAATAGTAAAAGATATGCATCAATTATCTAGAAATATATGAAGGACACAAAAAGTAAGTTATCCTATATAAAATTGCCTTCTCATTTAGACAGAAATTGAAGATTGTAAATAAAAAGATAGAAAAACTCTTGGTAATAACTTTAGGTAAACTTAATTTAAAATATTATTTATAAAATTTATCTTTATCAAAAAAATTATCCAATACCTCTAAAAAATAGCAGACTATGAAGATTTAAAATTTAATATAATGGATTTAGTTAAATTTAATATTGCAAGCATATTTTGATAAAAGTATTATGATTATATCAAATAATCTTATAAAAAGTTTAATTTAATACACTGTAATATAAATACAATTAACTAGAAGGTCTACATTATAGCATTTATAATTAAGGATTAAAATCCTATAGAGTAATTCTCAAAAGAAGAGTTAAAGAATTTGTATAAATAAAGCTATTTATTCTTTAAGATAAAGCTCTTCTAAAATTAATCCAATTTTAGGTAAGATAAGGGATAGAACTATAACTTAAAGATATCAATCTAACTAAATAAATATTTAGAAGCTTATTATTTATAATTTTGCATTATTAGCACTATTATATGAAAGAAAATAAATTTGGTTATTTATTATCTAAGGATAATTAAGAAAGTTCCCTCTTTTAGATATCGTGAAACTATTTTAGGATGATAAAGAAAGAAGATTTAAAATAATTGAAATTATTCTAGAGATAGATATGAACAAAGAAAAAGACTGATAATTTTATCTAATAAAGTTAAAATATTATTAAAAGACAATTTAATTACATTTGCATTCTTTTAGAAATTAGAGATCTTATTAAAATTAAAAATCTAATTGTCCTATAAATTTATAAAAAGAATATTGGTTATTAAAAAGCTAGCTTATTAGCTTTAAAGAGAAATCAATTTTTGGTTTAAATAGAGCTATCTCATTCAACTATTTTAGCTTTAGATTGAAAATAAAATTTAATTTTTATTAATTTTTTTTAAAGAAATGCTTCAGTAATAATAGTGACTTTGTTTTTTAGCTAAAATAATGTTTAAAATCTCTATAATAAATAGTAAGATTAGAAAAATACATCTAATTTAGTGATTTGGCTAGAAAAATTATAATAATAGTATGTTTAAATAGATTCTAATTAACTTAATATTAATTCTTCTATAGTTTCTAATTCCAACATCAAGTTATAATCAGAAACTGCTAATCTAAACCATTTATTTGTTGACTACTTCAAAACCTAGAAAATCTTTTTTGTAATTTATTTTTTCTTAAATCTAACCATTCTTAATATAATAGTTATTTATCATCACTTTCTTTATTTTCCTTTTCTTTTTTCCAAATATATGAAAGCTTTAGAATATTCATATTTATTATCTCATTGCTATAGAATCAGAGTTTTTATATTCTTTAATTAATTAGATTATGCATGTAAATATGCAGTATATAAGTATATAATCCTAAAAATTTATTTAAAGTACTAAATCTATTACATTATGATTAGATTATCTAATGGTAGAGAGAGGATTTAGATTAAATCTAATGACTTAGAATCGCAGACTAACAAACAGTTTTTTATATTTATCTTAAGATATTTAAGCTAATTAAGCCAAGCTTATCAAATATTATTATCTCTGCTTATAACTATAATTAAGTCTATTTTATTAGTGGAAGAAAGTTAACATTATATGGGAAATTAAATAGTAAAGAATGTAGAAAATAAGACGCTAAGAGTACTGTAAAATTTAGTAAAATGACTGAACAATGAGATATTTGAAGAAGTTATTATCAGAAAGCAGGTAAGCAGTTGAAATCTAGTAATTATATCACACAAAATAGAAAAACACTAATAAAGCAGAAATATCTTTCAAATAGTAAACTAGAAAGTTAAAACTTAGCAATTGGATATCTAAGAAAAGCTAAATAAAATAAAGAACAACTAAATAATAAAAGCTGCAAAGTAATTGCTAAATTAAATAAGCTTTCTTTTATTCCAATCTTCTTAAATAAAATCTCATTTATCTTTATTTCTAGATAATCATAAATATCAAAGCTTCATATCAAAAGCAAGGGTATTATTAAGTTAGTTTAATAAGTAAATGTATAAAGTAATAAGAATATAAGGAATAATTTAGAATTAAAAGTTACTCTAACTGAAATTAAAGTGGAAAAGGAAGCAAACATTTAATTAAAAAATATAAAAAGGAATAAAGAAAATAAAATATAAATATTATAATTTCTAGGATTTAAAAGTGGTTTAGAGTATAAAGAGTAACTTTAAAAAAGATAATAATTTTAGGTAAAAATTCTTTTAATAATGAGTTTAATTCTAAATATTTATTGGTATATTAAACTATTTAAGGATAAATTGAGTGTCTTATTTTAAATTATAGAATTTCATAATAAAATATTAATAGGTTTATTTCGGCTAAAGTTGAATAGATCAGATTGTAGTAAAAATTTCGCTAACATATTAAAAGGGAGGCAAAGTTCTTGATTAATAAATGAGAATATCTATAATAAAAAAGGATACTAGCTTAAGCTTAGTAATTTCAAAAATATGCAATGAAGGAAAAAAGAATAAAAGAAGATAATGTATTAATTAAAAGGAGATAAAATAGACAAATCAAATCTATCCAGTTTAACAAGTGCTCAGGAATTTTATATAAAAGCTAGAGTATTAATTGAAAAATCGAGCAATCAAAGCCTAATAAAAAAGAATCAAAACACAAATTTTAAAAGCAAAAAAATAATATATTAAAAGGAGAAAGTTTAACTATTAAATCAACAATCTAAAATGAAATGATTAGATATAAATCTAAGCATCCCTATATTTAATTAATTATGTAAACTCTTACTCTGTTTATTTATTTACTATCTGATATAAAACTTATAAATTCTTAGCGTTGTTTGTACTTTTAAGGATTTAAATCAGACTAAACCAAAATGTTGCTTAATTATTAAACTTTTATACTAATAACGAAGTAGAATTAAACATATTCATAGGCAGCTTAGTATTATGAAGTATAATTCGTAAATTATATCTAACAACAAGCTTTATTAATTAACTAGACTTATCTCTGTAGATATAATACCTTTTAAATAATCAAAGAGTAAAATCCAAAAATCCTGTATTATTTTATAATAAAGGATTATGAATTTAACTATTACAAGGTAAATTTAGTATGATACAAAAGTTTAAATATATTGGTTATTATTTATCCATATACCAATAAATAAGCTTTTATCATTCTTTCTAGTTCAAATTTAGCTTTTAATTAAGAAACACCTAAAATATTAAAATTTAATCTTCAAATTTCAAACATCTTTTCGATCGCTTTTATTTTATTTTAGCATTAAATGAAATTTTAAAATTAAAATAATAAGTAAAGCATACTTAAAAGAACAACTTACTTGTTTAAAGTAGGTTCATTATAATAGTCTATTTATGCTATTTCTTATATTTAAAGATTTTATTAAATAAGAGAGAAATAAGTGCTTTGAATTATAAAGTTAGTGGTAATTATCATCATTACTGAGTAATATTCATACTAAATTTACATATAAAAGCTAATAAATTAATGATTATTATTAAATTTAGTATATAGCAATGCAACAGCATAAGAAGAAATAATAAAAATGAAATAAGCCTTATATTTTATAAAGATCAGAATTATAAATTAAGAAAGCTTCGTTAGCTAAAGATTTAGGTAGAGATAAATTAAGTTAAGTATAAGAAAAATTTAATTATCTGAGGAATTAATAATAGATAATTTTAAATTTGCAGGTTAAAATGCTATTTTCAAATTAATAAGCCTTAGTTAAAATCTAAGAATAAGACAGAATTTTTCTTTAAGATATGATTGATGTAAAAATATTATACAAATAATAAAAATAATTAACGAAAAGTATTAACTCCGAATATTTGGGGCAAATAAGCTCTCATCGCTCTGCTTTCTATGAATGGCTTCTTTATGTACATAATGGGAGTATTCTACTGATTTATTTCTTAAAAAACACAGTAAGTAATGAGATTGAAGGCATACTTCATTATCATAAGTTTCAAGACCAGATAACCATCAAGATGTGTTTCATTCAAGATCTTGATCCAACTTGAAAGCTCATTAAGTATAGATGTAATTAGATTAAATAAAAATCTTGCTTCACCATTCTTTTGATTTTTCAAATAAAATAAATTTAAAAAGTTTATAGGAAAAGAAAGATTCTCTTTAAACAATTTTAATCTTCTGAGTTGCAAGTAGGTCCTCAGATTCCCTAGTTGAAAATATTCACATGCAGAATTAAACTACTCCTCCACTTTGAGTTCTTCCTTAATATTATCTCATCATATATCGTGTAAAAGGTAGTTCGTCTTTTCAAATATTCTTACAGAAAATTTTATTTTTCTCAAGTTTCTCCAGAGATATTATGTGCTACAAAAGATACAACGTTTCTTCTTGCCTATTTTTAATCTAATCTGTGCTTTTTATATTTTATCAGAATTATTTAGTTGAGTTATTAATTTTTTTGTATTAAATATCGCAAACCTGACTCTATTTTCTTTACTTTGCTTCTTAGTCCTGACTTATTTTTTCTTGCTTTATTATATCTTTTTCTTTTTGCTACTACCTTATTCACGAATTTTTGTCTAATTCTGCCATATTAGCTTCAAACCTCTCCTTGGAATAAAAGTAAAATTTGTGCATAGTTGTGTCCATAACGTTTAATTTGATGTCATATTGGATTTATTCTAAATGCTTTTCTAGTTTCGAAACAATTCTTATTTAATGGAAACTAATATTAGAGATCTATTTCAAGTCTATTAAAAGGACTTGATCTTTGCTTTTTTAATCTAAAAAGGGTTATATTATTTTAAATTTGGTTTGTAATATTTGAGTATTTTTAAAGATAAATAATGAAGTATATAGATAAGTTGATAATTAAATTGACTAATTCTATCTTATAATTTAATTTTAAGTTATTTAATAATTCATTAATCTTTATATTTATTTATATTTCTTATTTATTTTAACTTTTATTTAGTATTAAGTGTTTTAAAATTATTTTATTTATAATTTGAAATATTAAATTTAACTTTCTTAGCTAATAATATGGGATTCTATAAATTATAAAGCAATAATATTATAAACTTTAAATAACTAGATAGAACTATTACATTCAATTCTATTTACTATATATCATTTCAAATTATATAATTAAGATTATATTAATATTCATTTACATAAGAGGAAACCTTTATTTTATTCCTATTCTAAACCTAAATTTCTACTAGTTTTTAATAATTTTATTTTTACTTTCTTAATTATATTATTTATTGAGAATGCTTTTTTCTTATCTACTTACTAAGTTTATACCATTTGCTAGATTAAAAATGAGATAGCTAATGTAATAATCTTTTCATTTTTCTATCAGTAAGCTTATAAGAAAATATTTATTTTAACTATTTGAGTCATATTCATTTTTCTCAAGAATTTAGAGTTTATTACCAAAGCAGCTAATAATTGAGAAAACTAATTATTTTTATAAAGCTAACATATAATAACCAATGGAATTAAGAAGTATGCATTAGGTTGCGACTAAACTATACTGGAGCGACTTTGACGCTGAAAGAGAGTAACCTAATAGGCAACTCTTATGTAAGAAAAATAGAGAATATGAGTCATATATAGAAATAACTATTTATAGTATTAAGAAAAAAACTAATATTTTCTAAAAGTTATAAAACATAAAATTCAAAAATAGTATTTTCAGAGTAAAATTTTCAGTTTTTACTTAATAAATTTGAAAGTCTCATACAAACTCTATAAAAATGACTAAAAATAGAAATATATGAAATTATAAAGAACTTAATAAAAGGTTACTTGAAAGAAAAAAAGACTATTCATTAATTTTTTTCTCATTAATTAAAAACTTTAGAAAATATTACAGAAACAGGCTCTAGATGAGCATATTTGTATTATTAATAAACTCGAAAGACGAAAAGCAAAAACTAGATTAAAAAGCTTGGATTAATTTTAGACCAATATTACATCAAAATTAAAAAATAGTTAAAAAATATTTACTAATAAATTGGTTATGAAAGAATGAAAGAACGAAAGAACGGTAAAGGAAACAAAATTTAGAAAGTAGAATATAATTACTTTTGAATTAATTTATTTTTGAAATTAATTCTAATCTATCAAGTAAATGACGATAAATCCGTTTGAAGAAGACAAAGAACAAGAAAATAAAATATTAAGAGATATTATAAAAGCCGAATGTATGCAAGAATGGTAATAAGTTTTAACTAATTAATTCGTGATAAACCTAATAAAGGTGATGCCACATTTTATTATTGTTATTATTGTAACTAAAAATAATTAACAAGGATATTTTTACCTAAAATTAGTTTTTAAAATTTATTCTTACAGTATTAGAGTGTTTATTTAAAATTTAATGCCAATATTTAGAAATGAAACTGCAAATATATATAATGTTGATTAAAAGATTATTATTTATACAAAACTAAAAACTATTAAGATCAGTCTTGAAGATTGATGGTAAATTTATATGGTATCATAAACACTAAACTAAAAATCTTTATTAGCATTATTAAATTTGAAATTTAATATATGTCTTAAGAAGTAAAACATCTAATAACATTAGACCCAGAGTTGTAAAAGATAATTAAAAAAATTGTTAAGTTCTAATTTAATTTAACTTTTATAAATTTATTAAGAATTAAATTATATACGTCAAATAACTCGAGATTGGTAATTCTTAGATTCTATTTTAACATAATCTTTATTTCTTTAATTTTTATAGTTATTTATATACAAATTTGTTATCAATTTAGAAAATAAAGCATCTTGCAGTTATAATAATAGTACTATCTTTTTTTTATTTAAGTGGTGAAATTTCTCAGATTTATTGAATATAATAATTTAGTGATTAAACTTAAATTAACTTTTAAATGGTTTCATTTCTAATAGAGTTAGTATCAATTTTTAAGATTCTAATAAAGTTATAAAAGCTTGTTATTTATATTAGCGGGTTAAACTTATAGAAATAAATGTTTTATTTAGCATACAATTGTATGGTATTATTTTAACAAATTATTAACAAATATTTTGCTTAGATATATGAATTTAGTAGGAACGATGATTAATAATTGAACTATCTACCTAACAATTAAGATGAATATAAATGAATTTGTAGATGTAATTTGCTTATTATAACATTTTTTCTGTTTATTCAATAAGGTTGACATCCAGAATAAATGTCTTCCTCTCAGTCAGTTATATTGGCTTATATTTGAAATTTTGATGATACATTTTGGGCAAGATATGATATTTAATTTTTAATTTAAATAAAAATTCTATTTATTTAAGTTATTTTTAATGTTTATAGTAAAAAAGTTTAATATTATATTATATTTAAATTTAAATAATTTAGCAAGCTCAATGAACATTTATATAGACAAATTATGAATAAAAATAAAAACTTATCTAAATATAAGAAGGTAAGTGATATACATGAAATGCTTATTAAAACTAACATTTTTGTTTAAAATTATAAAAATAAATAGCATTGTATCTTAGTCATCTAAATCTAAATTTATTAAATTTAGTGGTAAAATTTTAAAGAATATTAACCTTTTAGGATGTAATATACTACTAATAAAGATAATCATTTATATTTAAAAATTTCTAGCATTATACTTTACAGTTAGCTAACATATGTAAGATAGATAAAAATAAAAATACTTTATATATCAAAGTATACTTATAATAAAATGGTATATAGCTATTATATTTAAAATAGTTAGGTATTTAAATGTATATCAATCACTAATAAGACTAATAATATTCTATATTTACTCATTTTTATACTATAAGTGTAAATATATTAAATACCTAAAGTGATATAGTATAATTAATTATTACTTGAATTTTTGGAAGTAGGAAGCTTTTAAGTAGACGATCCTTCTTTAAAACTTTAATTTAATTTAATAAACTTGAATTTTTAATTTTAATAGATTAAATATTATAATCACATTTAATAGTTTGGTATTTTAATCATTGCATCTAAAATTTATTTTTCACTTAAAAGCAAATTTAAAAGAAATTTTATTAATCCAAGTAGAAATACTGAATTTTCAGAAATTGATTCAACTATTTAAAAACCTCAATCATTTTATGGAAATAAGGAAGTATTAGTAAGTAATTTTTGGTAATAAGGAATTTGTTATTGTGTATAAAAATTTTAATGTTTATTTCCTAAGATAAATTAAATATTATTGGTTAGTTTTTAACTATAAAATAAGAAACAAATAAAGAATATTTTAATATTTTATACTAGAAATTATTAAATAAATTTGCTAACATTTAGCTTAAAAATTTAAAAAGCTAAGCAAACTTAATAATATAAACCTATAAAAAGTCTAAATTTTAGTTAATAAAATTTAATTATATTGAAAAATAGAAAATAGGCCTTAGGAATTACTTAGCGATAATGAAATGCACTATTCAATAGAAAAAATAAACTAAGTTTTGTTCACATATTTTACACAAAAATATAAAAGTAAAGTTCTAAAGTATGTGCGAAGAAGGCAAAAGCTATACAATTGAAAAAGGGCTTTGCAAGTTTAAAGTATAAGTAAGTGTTGTTCTTTCCAAACTAAGCAAAAATATATTGGAGATTAAATAAATATTTTTTAGAAGTTAAAGATATTTGTTTATAATATTTGTGCTGACATTTTTTTATTTTTCATAAGTTTTTCTGCTTTTAATAAATCTTTATTGAAGCATTTTATTTAATAATCTTGGGATCCAAGTCTTACATATAATAGTTCTAAAAGTCTCCTACCATTTTCAAACTATTCATAAATCAATTTATTTATCGTTCTATTTTCCTCCAGATATTTTTAAAATCGAAGTTATTAGTTGTTTGGCGTACTTATGAATGATATATAATAGTTAGTCTTTGTTACTAGCTGTTTTTAAATTGTAAGTGAGATGAATTAAACATTTATTTAAATGAGAATAGTTTAGTATATAAAGTTAAAATATTGTATAATAATAATTAAAATGAAGTAAGACTAAAAACCTCATATCTTAATAGGCATGCCTTCCTTACTTGGAGAAGTTCCTGCTCTTTATTTCTCCCAAGATTGGGGCGAAGCTAAAGACTTGCCTTCTCATAGATATTTGCGTTACTTATAAAAAAAATTGTTTAGCGGAAGATTGATTTCTTAAACTAAAAGTAAAAAACCATCTTCGCGGACGGAATCCTAAGTGTAAGACAAATAATGTAGACACATTTAAAACAAAAAGAATATCAATGCAGTTTGTATTCATTGTCTATATTAGAGATCGAAAGTGGAAAAATTAGCGAAATGTGGGCATAGCGATCAATTTGCGTTTGCCAAAAAAATGTGCATAAGCTGTTATTAATTTGACAGGAAAAGACTAAAAATACAAGAGAAATGAAAGAAGAAAACATTAATTATTCATTATAATTAAAATCAAAACATATCATATCAATAACTTCTTTTAATAAGCATATAAGCTTTATCTTTTACTTCTAACTGAATTTAAGGAAATATTTATAAAATAAAATCAACTATCTAATTTTTTAAACTATCAAACATTAGATTATTTTCTTAATATTAATTAAAACAAGTAAAGTTAAACCTTCTATACATACTTATAAATACACTTGTCCAAGTAAGTATCATCCAGTCAATATGGAAAGATAATTTCTTCTTTGGTCCTTTCTTTTGAAATCACCAAAGTTAAATTCAAATAGTTAGATATTTCTAATTTTTAATTTTCTTTAATTTTAAATTAAATTAAATTAAATTAAATTAAATTAAAGTCTTAGATATAAAATTTGCAAAGGGTTTATTATTAAGCTAGGTATTAAATTTCGTTTTAATACTAATTCAAAAATAAATAATAAAATAATTTTGCACCTAAAAGTATTTTCCTTTTATTTTGTTGTAATAGTCGAGAAATTAATTGACTAATGATTAAAATATTTAAGATGGAATGATTACGTTAATATTTGTAGATTATTAATTAAATATAATTAATTAACACTTAATTAAGCATATTATTAGTAAAATTCCCTTGCTTTAGTAATAAAACTTTTATTAAAATCCTTATTAAAGATGTAAATTAGAAATTTGTACATAATTAATATTTAAGAGAGAATTTTAAAAATGCTAGCTATAATCTTTCTGTGAATTATCAAAGAGGAAAGATAAATTCTATAAAAGGTATGTGAAATAATGATTTAGATTCTAATATTTAGCTTAATAAACTTAATTTAGTAAAATAGTATAAATTTGTTATATTTTGTTAAGAAATAGAAAATATTAATTTCTGTTATAACTTTAAGAGGAAGAATAAAGTATTACATGGTTGTAGTTTAGTAAATTTATTAATGAAGTTTGGAAATTAATTTTAAAGATATAAATCTTACAGGCATCTATAATTAATTAATTTAAATTAAATTTTTATACTATTTTATGAACTTTCTGAGCAATTTCTCTTTAAGCACTCATTTATATAAAGATATCACTACTTTCATTTACTTTCAATACCGTGCTTTTATTTTTTTTCTCCTTTAAATCAAATCCTGAAAGCTTTACTTTATGAAAAATAGTTAAAACTAATAAAAATGCTGCAATTATCTTATTAACAAATGTAAAATCTCATGCTGACATGATTTATAGCTTTAAAGAATTATGATGGGTAAACTTATGAAACAAAATAGATTAGATACATATTTAAATTATCATTTCAGTAAGAATTCCAATAAATTTTAGATCTTATTTAAATAGATTAAGATAGAACTGATTGTTAAATGCCTCTTAAGCCTACCCTCAAATAAAAATAATCCAGTCTATTTTGATAAAGCCTAATTAATTAGGTAATCATTTTAAGTTTATTCAGAACAATTATTTAAAACTAAATGCTTTAAAAGCTTACAAGAAGCTAAAAATATTCTCTAAACTAATCCAAAGGGAAAAGCTTGCTCAGCACTAAATTAATTAATAGTAAATTTAAGAATACTAAGCTTTTATTAATTAAACTATTTTTATTATTAAAATACACTTCTATCTTAAATTTACTTTAAGCTACTAAGCTATTAAAATATTATAAGTGATTTAGTCTCTAAATTAATAAGAGTTATTAAAGTTTTTATAATTAATCTAACTTATTTCAAGGAAAATAAAGAAGATTGTTCTTCATATTGAAAAAATTAAGATTTCTACAAATTAAAGTTTTCTATTTGAGATTTTATAATAATCATATCAAATTTAAAGGAACTTAACTAGAAACTTTTAAATTTAGAAATGCTTCTAACTAGAATTCTTGATTTATTTAAGGAAATATCTAAAGATAAGTACAAGTTCATAAATATCTAATTTATTATTAAAATCTAAATAAATCAAGTTGTTATAATGTATGCAATATGAATGCTTAATAGTTTATTGATTACATTTTTTAAAATAATGCTTTTCTGCTATTATTAACTAAATTTTTAATAGAATGGCAGATAAAATTACTTAGAATGCTTCTAGATAAGCTTTTTTAAATTATCTACTTAAACTTTTCATAAAATCCTTACTTTTCATTTCTTTTATAATTTAAGTTACTGAAGGAAATTAATCTTCCATTTAAATTTTATTTCTAAAGCAGATAACTAAAAATAATCAGAAATAAGGATATAAAATTAAGGAATATTCTTTATGTTTAATAATTTAGTTGTAGACATTAATTATTTTCTTACACTAATGTCTAGGACTTTTCATGTCGTTAGTTTAATTTAATTTTATAATTATTCAAATTCCTCGTTTTAAAAGCTGAATAATTAATACTTTTTCATTTACAAATTTAGGTTAAATATTTATTACAAAAATATAAATCATAATTAAGATTTTTTAGTATACAAGTATTTTAAATCAGATCTAATTTATATTTACCAAAAAAATCCTAACTAAGTCAAATTTAGTCATTAGTTTTATTAATAATTAAAACCATTATAAAATTTCTTCAAGAAGCCTTTTTATACCACCTCCTCAAAAGGAGAGAAAACCAGAAGCATCTCCTCTTTAAACCATGTCTTAGCTTCAATTACCTTAACCTTCTTAATTAGTATCAAAAGAGGAGAAAAATAACTGAAATAATATTAGATAGTCGATCTTTTATTCACTTCTTCTAAACAGATAAGTAGATAGTAAAACTCTTAAGAACTCAAACGAAAACAACTCTTAAAAAGCAAAAATAACTGAAGAAGAAATTAGAGAAACAAAATTTACTAAAAATGACGAATTGAGCAAACAGACCATAAAGTCCTTGGAATTAATTATAAATAGATCTCTAAAATTATTTTCCATTTAATAAGAATTGTCATGAATCTGGAATATGAATTGGAATAATTTTAACGTGACATCGAATTGCACACTATGGACTGAAATACACAAAGCCCACCTTAGATCCAAGGAGAAGTTCGAAACTAATATGAAAAATTTAGACAAAGATTTATGAATGATGTAGCAGCAAAGCAAAAAAACAACATTTAAGTAAGAGTTCAGAAAATAGAGTCAGCTTTGCAATAACTGATGCAACAAAAAAACTAATAACTCAACTAAGCGACTCCAAAGAAATAGAAAAATGCTAATTAAATTAAAAAATTCAAAGAGAAATTAATCATCTTTAATAACACACGATAACTCTGGAGAAACTGCAGACAAAGAAAGACAATCTGCAAGAAGATTTGAAAAAAAATTACACCTTTCATCCAATATATTATGGGGAAATATGGAGAAGGAAGCTCAATCTGAAGAAGTAATGTTAATCAGCATGTAAATTTATTTTCAAATAGGTATCTGAAGATTTACTTGCAACTCTGGAGAGAGAGAACTTTTAAAAAAGAATCTTTCCATTATGTATATAAAGAAGCTATTCAGAAAAAATAGCACGATGAAAGCTTAGTTGCCCTTGGGCGTTCAAAGTTAATAATTATCATTAATTAGTTTTATTATTTGTATAATATTTTTATATCACTCTTATCTTAAAGAAAAATTCTAGCTTAGTCTTTAGTTTTTAACTAAGGTTTATTAATTTAAAAATTACTTTTTAGCCTGCAACTTTAAAATTATTCTTTATTAATTCCTGAGACAGTGATATTAATCTTATATTTATTAATTTATCTCAACCTAATTCTTCCTAATTAAACTTCTCTCTATAACTCTGATTTTTAATAAAATATAAAATTTAAATTAGTTTAATCTTATTATTTCTGCTTTTGCTAAAGCATTGCTTTATAATAAATTTAATAATAAGTATTATATGATTAGCTTTTATATGCAAATACAGTATGAGTATTACTGAATAATTATAATAATTACCATTAAATTTATAAATTAAAGTCCTTATTTCTCTCTCATTTTATAAAATCTTTGAATATAAGAAAAAGCATAAATAGATGAATATTATTAGCCTACTTTGATTAAATAAGTTATTTTTTAGTTGGTTTACTTATTATTTTAATGCTTAAAATATCTTATAATTATTAGATACATGAAGGCAGTTTAAATTATAATTGAATGTGGTAGATTTATTTTTATGTCTTTTAGGATTTTCTTAATTAAAAGTTAAATTTGAACTAGAAAAAATGAAGCTAATTTATTGGTATATGGATAAATAATAAGCAATATATTTAAATTTTAGTATCATACTAAATTTAGATTGTAATAGTTAAATTATTTATTTTTATTATAAAATAATACAAACATTTTGATAATCTACTCTTTTATTATTCAAAAGGTATCTATAGAGATAAATCCAGTTAATTAATAAAGCTTCTTGATAATTATAATAGACAAATTAAATTTCATAATATTTAGCTACCTTCATAATAATTAGCTCTACTTCATTATTAGATTAGAAAGTTTAATAATTATCCAAAAATTTTATTTAGTCTGATTTAAATCCTTAAAAGTACTAAGCAATACTAAGTATTTATATTTTTCTATCAGATAGTAAATAATCAGCAGAGCAAGAATTTGCATAATTAATTAAATTTAAGAATGTTTAATTTATATCTAATTATTTCTAGATTGCTTATTTAGCTTAGAAAATCTTTCCTATTTTAATTCATTATTTTTTATTTCCCAACTTTTTTTAATTCTTTTTTATTAGGCTTTGATTCGCTCGATATTTCAAACAATATTATAATTTTTATATGAAATAGAAGTCTGATTACTTACTAAACTGGATAAATCTTAGTCTATTTTGTTTCCTTTCAACTAATACATTAATTCATACTCTACTTTAACTTGTTTTTCCTTCTTCTTTATATTTTAATTTACTAAGCCTAAGCCTAAGCCTAAGCTAGAATCCTTTTTATCACATACTTTCGCATTTACTAATCAAGAGCTTTGACATCTCTTTTGATAGGCTAGCAAAATTTTTACTACATTCTGATCTATTAAACTTAAACCGAAGTCATACTTGAGCAAATAATTATTCTTTTATTATCAAACTCGATAATTTAAACTTAGATATTTAATTTATCCTTAAATTAGATTTTTAGAATATTTTAATATATCATTAAATATTTAGAATTAAACTAAATGTAAAAAGGAATTTTAACTAAAACATTATATTTTTTAAAGTTATTAGTATCCTCTAAAACATTTTTATATCCTAGAAATTATATTATTAGGCTTTACTTTTTTATGTCTTAATTTATTTATTAGATTTTTGCTTCTTTTTGAGCTTTAAGTTCACTTAAAATAACTTTAAGTTTATATTCTTCCTTATATCTTATTATTTTATGGCTTTACTTTACTCTTGACTACACTGGCTATATAAAGCTTTGATATTTATGATTATCTAGAAATAAAGATAAATTAATATTTTATTTTAGAAGATTTAAATGTAAGAAAGCTTATTTAATTTAACAAAGCTTTACAACTCTGCTTTTTGCAGCTTTTCTTTACTATATTGTAACTATTTATTTTACATACCTTTATTTAGATATCCAATTGTTAAATTTTGTCTTGCTAATTTTTTATTTGAAAGAGAGTTCTACTTTATCGGTGTATTTCTATTTTTGTGATATAGTTGTAAGGCTTCTAGTTGTTCATTTGCTTTCTGGTCATAACTGTCTTCAAATATCTCTTACTCAGTTATTTTGCTAAATTTTAAAAGTACTTCTAGCTTCTCTCTTTCTACATTTTTTACTATTTAATTTCCATATAATGCTAACTATCTTCTACTAACTAAGTTTATTTACTTATATGAATTGTAAAGAATAACAATAGGTATATAACTAAAAACCAAATAGGTTTGTTTATAGTTATCATAAGCAGAGCTAATATTATTTGATAGACTTGCTTTACTTAAATTAAATCTCTTAAATAGAAATAAAAAAGTGATTAATAAGTCTGCTACTCAAAGTAAATTAGATTTAAGCTTAATATTTCTCTGCTAGAAGGTAATCTAATCATAATGTAATAGATTTAGTGCTTTAAATTATTTTTTAGGACTATAGACGGCATATTTTATTAGTATAAATCTAATTAATTAAAGTATAAAATAATAAAGTGATGATAAAGATCTATTATATCAAGACTCGCTGTGATTTAAGAAAAAGTAAGCTATGAAGAATATTTATTTAGGCTTTGAAGTAGCCAACAATCAAATGGTATAGATTAGCATTTTCTGACTCCAATTTGATGTATAAATGAAGAAATATAGAATAATTAATTAAGTTAATTAGAATCTATTTCATAATTTTAAAAATAATAGTTATTACAATCTTTCTAGTAAAATCACTAAATTAAATGCTTTACTCTATGCTGATTACTTTATTGTAGAGATATCAAGCTTGATTTTAACTAATAAAGAAAGTCACAGCTACTATTACCATATTTCATAAAAAAGTAGCAAAAATTAAATTTAATTAGAGCTATAAAAATGAATGAGGTTTTTCTATTAAATAAAAAATAGATTTGTCTTTAAAGCTAATTAGCTAGGTTTTTAATAGCCAATATAGTTTTTATAAATTTAAATTAAACTTGATTAGTTGACTAAATCCTAAAATGATGCAAATGTAATTTAATTATCTTTTAATAATTTTTTAACTTTATTGGATAAAATGATCAGTCACTCTCATACTCTCTAGAATAATTTGAGGTATTTTTAGTTTTTAAATCTTGGTTGTTTATCTTGGTAAAGTTGGCTTAAAGATGTTGAAAAGAATTAGGTTGATTATTGTTAGATATTAGGTAAATTTGATTTATTTGGTATAATAGTTTGAATAGAGGAAAATTATAAATAATAAGGTACTAAATATTTATTATAATTAGATTAGTAATTTTAAGTTATAATTCTAACACTTAACTAAAATATGATTAATTTTAGTAGAGTTTTATACTAAAGAATAAATAGCTTTATTTATACAAACTCTCTAATTTACAGAGATTTAGTCTATAAGATTTTAATGCTTAATGATAGATGTTATAGCGTAAATCTTCTATTAAATGTATTTAAATTACATTGAAATAGATTGTAAGATTGTTTGATATAGTCATAATTATTTCATCTAATACTGCTGACAAGACTAAATTTAAGTAGCTAAACTAAGTATATTAAATTTGTTTTTAGCTTTGTTGTCTGCTATTTATTTTAGATATTGTATAAAAATATTTATAAAGATAGAATTTTAAAATAATCATTAAATTAAACTTACCTAAAGTTATTTCTTTGAACTTATTCTATTATATAATCCTCTATTTCTTGATAAGTGTGTAGACAATCACAGGATAATTTGCTTATTAATAATCTTCATATATCTCTAGATTATTTATAGGTGTTTTTTATTATTTTATCTTCAAGTCAGAATATGTGGATAATATGTTCGCATTATAGGTTTATCAAGAATGAACTTTAAAATTCTTCTTAGTATACTACACATATTTTTAATTATTCTTCCTGCTGGAATGATATTCATTTAAATTAATTACTAGGATATTTGATAGAGTTTCTGTAGATAAAGCTATGCAAGATCAGAAAGGTTTAAATTGGTTTAAAGGACTGTTATTTAAAATGATCTCTATTTGTATAAAAATGACTATATTATGCATATTAAGGTTGATAGAAATAACTAAATAATAGGTTTATAATAATTGGTAAATCTTAGGATTGAATAAGAGTACAAATATATGAAGCATTTATAAATAAATAATTCTAAAATTAATAGCAATATTAAATTTTAAACTTCATTCATAAAATTAAATAAATATTTTAATAAGTATTCCATATATTAAACTAATTATGTAAGTTTAGCAAAATACATTTCTATCATCTTTAAAATAATAACATATTTAATTACTCTTACCTAAATTTCAATTATAACTAATATCATTTTACTATTTTCACAGACTCAACTCTTTTTAACTTACAAACCTTATCATATGTATACTATAATTATACAAATTTACTACTTTCAACTCTATAAAAACATCAAAACCACAAGGTCCCAGTCCAACCCAAAACCTCTGCTTCTCCAGTCCAATGCTCTACTACTGAGCTACTTGTCCTTATTATACTAACTATCTTTATTAACTTAAATAGAAACAATATTCGAGGAAATGAAGAGTAGTACTCATAAAAAAGGCCCTGAGGTATCTAAATTAAAAGATAAGCAAATATATAAAAAACTTAATAAGAACATAATAAATATACTAAAATATAAAAGGAAAATGGTTAAGCACTAAAAACAAAGAAAATGAGAAGATGAAAGTGACAATGAAAGAATGAACAAATATTAGAAGGAAGTAAAAGAAATAGATGAAGAAGAAATACTTCAAGATGTTTGATGAAATGGTGTTGAAAGCAAATTTATTTTTATATGAAATATAGTAAAAACATATTAAATTTATTTATCTATTATTTACACTAAAAGCAAAGATTCTTAAAGTTAATAGTCTTATTTATCACTAGCAGTATCTTTCTTTCTGTATTAAATAAATAATAAGCTAGGAATAGCTTTAAAGATTATTTTATTAAATTAAATATTTATATTAATTTACGTTATCAGATATTCATAGTAATAAGTGTTAATTACCTATATTATTTTAAATCTTAAACTTAAATATATACAAACTTTTTCTCGAATATTAGTAAACTAAACTTATAAAGTTGAATTTATTATAAAGTCTTTAAATATAAATATTATATCAAAGTAAACTTTTAATTAGAAGTATCAAAATTAATTTAATATAAAAACTAGAGAACAAAAGCTTTTATTTAAAAGTTAAAAGTTAAAAAGCTTTGTTAAAGCCTTAGTGGTCAGCCATCTGACCTATTCTATCAGCTTGTCTCCATTAGTTTGTCATGAATTCCTACTGTGATTAGTTAGGCGGTGTAGCATTTCATTAGTGTACCATCCTTTAATATTCTGAATAGTTTTAGTCTTGCATGTGGCGTTCCTAATTATTTTTCCAAGGATTAAGATTTTAATTAAGAAATTTTTTCTATAAATTTTTCCGCTTTATGTTGGATATATCCTAAATAGTTTTTTAAAAATATCTTATATTATTTCTCCAAATTGCGCTAAGTTAGTAACAATATTTTCAATTGGTGTTATTTATTGCACACGTAACATTTTATTCTTCTTTTAAACTATTAATCCTGTAGCACTTATTTAATTTAAATTTACTAGTTATTTTAAATAAACGTTTACTGTTTATTTTAATTTGAGGCTTCATTTTCTATTTCCATAGGATTGATTGATTCTGTTAAAAACGAAAATGGCGTTACCTGAATTTATTATTAAATTTAAAGAATTCTTTGTTCCAATTTATTTTCAATTTCTTATGATAATTAATATTGTTTCTCAAGCAAAGACATTATTAGTTTTTCTAACTTTTCTACATTATCAGTGAGGTATCTATTTTGAACATAAACTCTTTTAATGACTTAGATTAATTAAATTAAATTTAAGTTTGTGTTGGAAGTTTTTTTAATTCTGGATTTCCAAGTGGTTAATGTTCGTCATATCAATCATACTTCTAACTTTCACTCATTGTAATTATTTCGCTTTTTTATTTTTTAGAGAATTTTCCTGTTTAAGTACTTTGTTCAAAATTCTGTTATTTCTAGAAGCCATTTTATATTATTAAATAATTTATTATTTTTGTACTTATTTTTCTTGATTTTTTATATTAGAACTAAGAAACTAAAATTGAAAATTTGAGGAATTTAATTAAATTATTTACCAATCTCTTCCAGTTGATATCCCATTTTCGATTATATATTATTTATTGCATCTTTTATAGATGGAAATTAAAAGTTTAATTTTTCGCCTATTTTTTATAGTATTTATTCTAATTTTTAAATCTTTAATCTTGTTGTTTAATTCATATTATATATTTAATATTCTTTACTGGATTTATTATATAAAGGATTTCTGAAATTAAAGTCCTTTTTTTAATAAGGTGATTTGATTATTCAATTAAATAAGATTATTATATTTATTTTTTTAGTCATTTAATGAGAGAAATCTCTTTTTCTTAGGAGCCATTTTATAATATATTAATAATTTTGAAATGTATAGTAATTTCTTTTACTTAAATATGCTAAGTTTAATAAATAAAAGATAGGAAACTATTAGTATTTTTAAATCAGATCTCAAGCTTAGAACTTTCAAAATTAGTAATAAAATTGTCAATACCTAGTTGCATTCCCTCATTATAAGTGTAGATAGAATGATACATTTAATCATATAATTAACTTACGTATTATAATAATTTGAAGAGATTACTTCAGCAAAAGGTTGGAAATCTCGATTAAAGTATGTTGATACTCTATTATTAAATGTATATTAATCAATTTTACAGAAAGTAAGTAGAATATTCGAACATTCAAATCTAGATTTTTCATAAATTACTATTTTCTTTCAGAATTAAGCTATTCTATTAAGAGAAAATTATAAAGAGCATATAAATTTAGATATAAGACAAAGAGAAGAGAATTTGATGAATCTTTTCTAAAGAAAATAAAATTTTCTTAATTTAAAGAAACTATTTTGAGAATTAAATAATCCAAAATGTTTCAAGTTCATCATTAAAAATTTTCATCTTAAGCCAAATAAAAATAATAGCATTTTCTTAAATTTCTAGAAAAAATTAAGATATTTAAATAAAAGTAATTCAGATAAAAATAAACTGTTAAATTTAATATTTTCATATCTTTCTTTTTTAAGATGTTAAAAAAATCATTCATTAATATTAATTTAGTTCGCTCTTCGATCTAAAATAAAAGTTGTTTGGTTTTATAATCAGCTCATCTCCTAACTTCTCCCTATCTTGCATTTAATCTTAATCTTGTTTCTTTCAGATTTTTCCAGTTCATGAAAGGTAAAATTCAGTAACTCTTTCTTTTTATTTCAAGAAGTTAATATTTCATCAGCTGTTATTTCTTATTCTTTTTGTCATAGAGATTTCCGTCACAATTATTTCGTTCTATTGCAAATGTAGCATCTTTTTCTTGGTCTATGAAGCGTTCTTTATTGTCTTTCTATTTTTATAGGGATTCTTTTTGAAGTCTTCTGCAAATTTTCTTCCATTAGAGTCTTGAATCTAATATTTCTCAATTTTTCTCGTCTTGCTCTCTCATAATGTAAATATCATTCTCTAATCCTGTCATTCGTTCATAGACTTTGGCTTTAGTTTTTTTGGTCTACCATATGAACTTCATCTTCATGATTTATTATGTCTTTACTTATTTCGAATATTTTTTCCTTCTATGAGTTTAAATCCTCTTTAAGTTTTTTTAGTTTTTAATAAGGTTTTAAATTAGCTGCTTCATTTATTAAGAGTCCATTTGTTCTATTTCAATATTATGTAAATCAAAGATATCAGGGCATATTGAATTATCGTATTTTACCTTCTTAATTTATTTTTTATTTCTTATTACTATTTTTAGTTATTCCGTTGAGTGATCTCTTTTTTAGTTTTTAATGGAGATGTTAAGAATTGTGTTAACTTTTTATTTCTGAATTTTTTTCTTTTGATCTTCTCTTCTTGTTAATTGTTGGTCTGAAGAGGGCTTGACTTGTTGATGTCAAAGATGTGGTAAAAGAAAGTACTTCTGTTTTTCTCTCCTGCTCTGAGGAGTAGGTATGAAAACCCATCTTGAAGCAAGCCATTTTTATATTTTTTTTTAAACATAGAAATTAAATAGTAGAAAGGCTAATATAAAAAGTAATTTAGACAATCGTTTATTTATATCTACTTAGATATAAAATTAAAAACTATTAATTTTAATTGAAATGTAAAATACTCAGTGATTCTACATTTAGTGAAAATAATTATAGAAAATTAATATTAAGAAAAATAGATACAAATAACAAATCTTAAAATAAAAAATATAAAAATTGCATATAATTGTTCATATCTTAAAAATGTCTATAGCATTAACAAAAATAACTCTTTTTAATTTATGTATTAAAATTATTTTTAAGGGGTAAAAGTCTTTTATATATCATAAAATAAATAAAAAAGAACTTTAAAAAACCTTAAAAAATTATAACAAATTCCAATCAAAAGATAGCATTTAAATGTATATGAAAAGCTCAAAAAACCTTAAGAAAATAAATATTTTTCATTTAAATTGAAATTGAAAATTAAATATAATATCTTTCTCTAAGCATACCAACACATTCTCAGTCCAACCCAGTATAACTAGTTGCGAGGAAGATACCTATTCCGGATGTCAACCTCGTTGAATAAGCAGACTTTAATTTAATCTTTTATATGTTTAAAACTCTACTCATAAGCTTAATATAAGTTAGTTAATACTGCTAATATTATTTAAAAGATATTAAAGTCTTTAATAACAGGCTTTTTACTAAGGATATTTAAGCAAGAAAGGATATATTTAATACGTTAATTATTTTAAAATAAATGTTTTATAGTAATTATTTTATCTCTCATATAAATAAAATTTAAAAATACTCTTACAAATATAATATATATTAGTATTTGAATAAAAAGCTTACTTATAAATATATAACTATAAAGTAAAATTAGTTTTTTCTTATTATTTTTAAAGTTTCTTTTAATAATAAAGTATATTAGCTCTTAAATTAGTTTAAAATGTACTATTTTATTATAAATATAATGAAATATAGTTTTAACATTTTAGATATTTTTGTATTTATTAAAGATTGTTAATAATTTCTGCTTCATATCTAAAATAGTATTTTATAGATAATAAATTTTTAAACTAAATAAATGTTTTAGTTTTTAATTGTTTATATAATCATTTAGCAATATAGATTTTTATTAAGATTTTTATCTGTTTTACTTCATAGAAAGAAAGAGATTTCTTATATTATTAATTTTTTATTTTATTATTAATATAAAATGGCACCTAAGAAATAATCCTCTCTTGGCTTTTTCGTAAAAAAAGCAAGAATAATAATCTAACATAAATGAATAAGAGCATCAATAATATTAAGAAATAGAATCTAAGGAAGCTTTTGCATAATCTGTGTAACAAAGAGTTACTAATATATAATTCCAATTAAAATAACAAAGATAAAGGATAGAAAAACTAGAAAAAATGTACGAATAATTGATTTAATCACTAGATCATTAATTTCCATCATTGGAAGAAGCAATCGATAAATTAGAATCGTAAATAGAAATTAAATTTGAATAAATTGATAATAAATTTAATGAAATTCCTCAAATGTTTTAATTCCAATTTTCTAAACTTTAATACGAAATAAAATAACTTTAGGAAAAATAAGAATAATAACAAGTATAATCAAGTATTCCAATGGAAATTTAAACGGAATATCAATAATAAGAGACAAATAAGATATATTCCTATCGTAGAAAGATCCAGTGCTACATATGCTAGAAGAATCACTGCTGAAGAAAATGCTGAAAGAAGGCAGAGATTGAAAGAATTAATAAGAAACAAATATTAGAAGAACTCTTCTGCTTCTGAACAGCAAGGACAGGACAAATTTACAGAAAGAAATTCTAAAACTCAAGATTCAATGAGGAGAATAGCAACTGGAGAAGAAACTAAACGGAAAATTATTTTTTGAGGGGGAGACAAGGAAGTCGGACTAATGAAGTTCTACGACATTCTTTAGCTTAGGAGAGAACAAGAACAAATAGAAATTAACTGTGGAACTCTTCTCTGTGACTATAAACTTAATTTTTCTCTTTTTTTTATTATTAAAATTTGTTTTGCTTAGATTATTAAATTTAAATTTTTGCTTCTAAATTTATTTAATAATGTTTTAAATTCTTTTAAATTATAATATAAGGATAATAAGAGAGCTATTTCCTCATAAAGTATACGCAAATTGTTAAATTATTATATTTGAGAAAATTTTCTAAAAATAAGTATTACAGCAAAATATCTAGTTTATGTTCATAAATTCCTTTACTTGCTAAGAAATATTAAATTTGTCCAAACTTACGCTTTTAAATTTCCAAATATTTGACTATTGCTCCTTCAACTAATTTATTAATTGAATATGATTTTAAGACAAAATAAATCACAACTATATAAAAGGATTTTCCAAAAACAAACTCTAATAACGATTATGTAGAAGTTAACGAATAAAAAAATTCTGAACTGATTGTTTCAGGTAAGAAGCTTTACTTTTACAATCATTAAAATACTTAAATTTTTAAATTAATTTAAGATAGAATCACAGAACTAATTCCTCTGCTGGAAAAACTTTCTTATTTCAGGTCAATCGTTAAAAGGTTGCGAATTTTTCGATTATAGAAGCTAAAAATTTTAATAGCTTCCTAGCAGTATTTGAGCAAAGACAATGACTTATAGAAAAATAAATTTATGTACTTGGAGGATTTATTCATGAACTAATGAGACAGATAAAATTTAAGTTCTTTCTTTAATAAAGTAGGAATGGATTTCTTCACCGAATACTTTACCAACTAAATCTCCGTACTAAACAGTATAGTTAAAAAACAACTCTTGCTTTGTTTTTAATATACTAGATATAGGAATATTAAAATCCTATGTTTTTGATTGTAGTTCAGAAAAATTTTTAGAGCACGGAGAAAAACTCTATTCAAGTAGTTTTTGTGATCCTTACACTTCAGCAATAAAGTTAGGAAATTTTGGAAAAATTTAACTTTTTATGTACGATCTTATGTACAAAAACTGGGAATGCTTAGGTAATTTCAATTGAATTTAAAAACTTATTAACTATTATATTTCTCTTACTAATAAAATTCTTATTCTCTAGGTTTTTATACTTAAAATAATATTTGATAACTCATTCTTTTATCTTATCTTGATACAATGCTTATGTTTTATCTTTTTATATCATCAAAGTTAAAGAGTCTTTAATTACTTTTATTTTAATAAAATTCTCTTTTTTATTAATAAAATTTAAAATTAAAGCGAATTAGCACTTATTGTTAAGAATATCTCTATGTAGGTTATTTTTGATGTAAATTAAAGTAAATATTAATTTAATAATAATAATCTTTAAAGTTATTCCTAGGTTATTTATTTATTTAATCAAGAAAGATACTTGTAGTGTAAAATAAGACAATTAACTTTAAGAATCTTTGCTTTTAGTGCTTATTTATTTTTCTTTTATATTTTAGTATATTTATTATGTTATTATTCAGTTTTTTATATACTTGCTTATCTTTAGATTTAGATACCTGAGGGCCTTTTTTATGAGTATTACTCTTCATTTCCTCGAATTCTGGTTCTATTTAAGATAATAAAGATAGTTAGTATAATAAGGACAAGTAGCTCAGTAGTAGAGCATTGGACTGCAGATCCAGAGGTCGCGGGTTCGACTCCCACCTTGTCCTTTTTATCTAAAATTTGATTTAGTTTAAATTTGAAAAGAGAAAGTATAATTATTCTAACAATACATATCAATAAATAAGCTTTCTAAGATAAAAATTAGAATTTAAGCAAATATTTTTGTATCTAAATTAAAATGATAAAATTATAAATATTTCTTATATCTTAAATTTTAGGTAAGTTAAAGAGTAAATTAAATTATATAATGTTCGCCTTTCAGCTTAATTAAATGGTTTTTTTATGTTATCACTCTCCTTCTTAAAGTCTTTGGCCTTCATTATTGTTATGATTTGACTTTATTTTTTTATTGTTTTGTTTCTCTTCTTCTTTAATCTTTGTTCATATTAAAAATAATTATTTTAATTCTTCTTTTTTCTCATATTACTAATGGATTTAGTTTTCGCTTATTCATTCCTAAAATCAAATTATTTGTTAATGTTTTTGTTTTATTATAGGCCATGTTTTTTTATCTTAAGATAAATATCTTCTAATATTTATTTATTCTTTTTTGTTTCTTAATTTATTAAAAGTTGATTATATTCTAGCATCTCTTTCAAGTTTTTTCTATTTTTTATTAATATAATTTTTTATTTGAAATTTATTCTTTCCTTCTTTTCAGATTTATGTTTGTGCTTAGATTTTATAATGCTTCTTGTATCTGAAGACTGTTTTATTATATAATTTATCTGTAATATTAGCAATCAAAGACCTGTTCAAATTTTTTTTATTACTTACAAATACATAATATTTACTCTTAATCAATGTGTCTTTCTGAAAGATCAGCTCTGAAAATATTAATTGCGTTCTAAGTCTATAAATTAATTTTTATTCTTTTATTAATTCTTTGTTTGTTGTAATATAATTAATTTTTTTTAATTTAGTCTCATTTTTATATTGTTTATAAATTATTTTTGCTGTCTTCATATCTTATATTCTCTTTATTGTTTTCTTGAAAAATTTTGTTTGTATTTTTTTTAGATTTCTTTAGTATAATTTTTTATGTTAAGATCTTTTATTTATTCATTGCTTATTTCATAGAATTTTTCAATTTTTTTAATGTTTTTTTTATATTTTGAGTTCTATTTTTAACTCTGTTTGAAAAGTATTAGAATTTTGTATCTTATCTGCTTTTTTCTTTTTCTCGATCATTTCTGAATTAATTTTATAACTTCTCGGAGAATTTTAAAAATCTTTATGCTGTTGAATCTTCAAATTTATATCAGTTAAAATCTATATATTATATTTCTTTAAATGATACTTGCGGAATTTTTAAGCATTTTCTTATGATTTATCTTTGTGCTATTTAAATTTTATTCTTTCATTTTATAATTTCTACTTAAATACTATGTGGGATTAATTCCGAGCAGTATTCTAGTTTTGACATTATAAATAATCTGAATAAGTTCTTAAAGTTAATTGGCTATGTTTTGTTATAGTTTTTAAAGAATTAGGATTAGAATATAAATATCGATTATTAAAATTTCTTAAAGAGCTACTCAACCTGAACCTTTTCTTCATTAAGTTAGTTTATTTGATATCCTAGGTATTGAATTTATTTTTTCTATTACATTTTTTTCCCTAATAGAAAAAGTTCAATCTCTTTGTTCTTTGCGTTTTTATTGTTGAGTGCTTATATAAATTCGCATTTCTCCGTGTTAATATTAAGTCTTATTAATTTAAAAATGTTTTCAGTTTCGTTTAGTAAAATTTCATATTTTTTTGGTTATTTGATATTAGTACTAAATCATCTGCTCAAGCAAGTTTAACATGATAAATTTTTTGAATTTTATGACCTAGATTTTCATATTTATCTAAATATCTTAGTACTATATCAAGGTATATTATTGATAATAGTGGTCCACTTAAACTGCCTTGTAAGACTCCATTTACTTACCGAATTTTTCTTGCTATTTCTTCATCAAGATAGAAGTGTATTTATACTTTTTAATAAGTATCTTTTATTATATCGATTATATTTTACGAAATGTTTAATCTTTTCATCTGATCAAATAAAAATTCACGATTTATTGTATCGAAGATTTTTCTACATCAATCAATGTGATAAATAAGTTTTCATTTTCATTTTTTTATTTTTATTTTTATAGTTTTCTATTATTTGTTTTAGTTATCATATATTATTAGCCGTTTACATCTTTTTTATAAATCATTTTTAATCTTTATTTAATATGTCTTAATCTTATATTTCTTAATATAATTGGCTAGTTATTAGTTTATCAAATATTTTTTTAATTACGTATATGATTGCTATTGGTCGGTAATTTTTTCAGTTTTGTTTGTTTCCTTTTTTGTGGAGCATTATTATTTTAGCTTTGCTCATATTTTTAGGTAATTGTAATTACTTCTAACAATTTTAGAAAAATTTGCATAGTATTTATCATATTTCGTGAGATGCGTTTTTTATTAGTTCATTTGATATTGAATCGAATCCTTAAGCCTTATTGTTAGGAAAAATCTTATTACATCTCATACTTATTAATATAAAATATTTTCTCATTTTTAATTTTCTTTTAATCTTTCTTTAAAATTTGTTCCATAAATTTTGTCAATTTCTTTATTAATTTTTTTATTTTAGTTTAAAGAAAGGTTTTATTATTTATTAAATACATTTTTTTCTCAATTTTGAATGAATTCTTCTTATTACATTTTAGTTAAGTTTATTTTTGCTCCTTTTTGGGTTTAAAATATTTTTGGCTTAATTTGCCATTTCTTGATTATTACCATTTAGAAATATATGTTAATTATTCTTATTTTCCTGTTATTCTTCTTTTTACATTTTACTATATTTGTTTTTTTCTTTTAAATATTTCTTTTTAAGTTTTAATATTTAATCATTATTTCTATTAAATTTATTTATTTCTTACATATACAAGTTTCTAGCTTTATTTTTTCTCAGCATCTACTAGTATTATTTTTAAGATTTTTTAACCTCTTATTGTCTTTTGATTCCTACACTATTGAATGCTGAAATATGAATTAGATTTATAATAAAGTCTTATTATTCTTCTAGATTTTTTTCATCAATAAATTAATTATAAAATTAATATGTCCCTCTATATTCTTCTTTATACGATTACTTTCAAATATCTTATTTTAATTTATTCAATTTATAACTTAATTGAAATTATTTAAACTTGCCATTTTATTAGATAATTTTTTATCTAATTTAAGTTTATGTTATAAGTAAAAAATGATCTTTTGTGAGCCCCACTTTTTCTTAAACGTAAAATCTGAAGTTTTCTTATTGACCATCGTTTTAACTTGTGAATATATAATCAATTATTTATCTTTGCTTTGTTTATTTAATTATATGAGTATTTTATTTTTCTTCATTTATATCTATTAAATCAAAAGTTCGCACAAATTGTTAAAGAAGTTCATATACGTTTTTTATATCTTCTTATTTGTTTAAATGAGCATTAAAATCTCCACATATAATTATTTTGTGATTCTTAAATTAGTCTAATAATTATCCTAATTCTTAATAACAATTATATATTAGTTCCACTGAGTGATTACTAGTTGGCATATAGGTATTGATTATGATTAATTCATTTAATTTGAAGGCTTATATCCTGTTATAACTATGCTATATTTGAATTTCTTCAACTTGATTTTCATTAAAATAAAGCAAATAACCCTTCTGTTTTTCCAGTTCCTTACAAGAAATATTATTTGAAGTTTTTGTTTAATATTCCATATTCTTTAGTAGTTTAAGTTTCTTGAAGCATTAAAATGTCCAGGTTGTTTTCTTATATTAGATTATTTATTTCTATCTTTTATTAAAGTATCCTCCATGTATATTTATAGATCCAATTCTGTATATTTTTTCTTATTCTTCTATATAGTATGAGTTAATTCCATTTCCTTCTCAATTTTTCCAGTTGTTGTAAAAATTGGTGAAAATCTTTTAGTTAATTAAAGTTCTGATATATTTAGTTATATTATTTATCTTTAATTAAATTACATTTATTAAAATTTTATAGTTTTTTCTAATTCTCATAGTTTTATTATATATAATATAAAATGGATTTCGGCCGCGTCAGACAAATTATTAGGTAATCTGGTGCAGTGTATACTGCATTGCGAGTAATCTCGCACTAGATGTCACCACGGGGAAGGGTGGATAAGCTGCGTTGAGACATACCTAAGAGGGTTCTCTCTAGCAGTATGAAAGTTTGACTGATGGGCCTTCTAATTACCGACTTAATAACTAATTCTTATTTGGACCTTATTCAAGAAGACTGAAGCATTTGACTCAAGATTTAAGAATAGATTTTAATAAGAAGATTTCCCATTTGGAGAAGCTGACATGATTCATCGGATCTCTAGAATTTTAACAAGAAACATGAGAACATTTTTCTTAATATTAAATATTAATATTGAAAGAGCTGCGCGCCAATGAGGTGCTACGCGCTCTGTAATCATTTTTATTTATTTATTATACATATTACTAGTAGAGATGTGATGAATTTGCTTGATTTCAGAGATAATTTTATGATTAGCTTGTTCCACCTTTTAATCCTCTTGGTTTAATTCAGGTTTGGTTTTTCCTTGGATATAATTTTAATTTTAATAAGTGTTCTTCTTGTTACAAACTTTTTTAATTCATTTATACTATTCTTATATTCTATGTATTCTTTTTTATATTTTTTAGTCTATGTTTAAGTCAATACATTTTTTTTTATAGTTGTTATATTAAACAAGCACTTTTAACTATTTATTAATAGTGAGTTTTTATCATCTTAATTATTAATATGAATTTTATTTTTATGTGTTTTTTTAGTCTTAATTTTATAAACGTGTTAGATTTATTGAAATCTTATGGTATTAATTTTAAGTTTTATTTTATATATTTTTTAATTTAAATCTTATATTAAAATACTTTTAATAGCTTTTTTGTCTTCTTTTTTTACGTTTATATCAGAATTATTCACACTTTTTCTCTAAATTTTCCAAATTTTCTGTTGATTCTCTTTTCTTTTAGTTATTTTCTTATGAAAATATCTAAAATGTTTTATATTTTAGAAGAAATACATTATCTTTAAAATTCTATTTATCAATTTAAGTAATTATATTTACTTTTTTCATAGTTAATAAATTATTTCTTATTGTTGTATATTTTAAGTTGATGTGCTTTAATTCTTTATAATCTTGCTTTTCTTCTAATAATTTGTTTAAATTTCTCTGAAGTTAAATAATTTAGCTTTACTTATCTTCTATTAGTTAATTTTTCTTATTAATTTCAAGATTCCTATTTGCGTATTCTTTAATAATAAATTTGATGTCTACCTCTTTTTCTTCCAATTATTTTAAATTTTTTTATTCAATTTCAGTAATCCATTCTTACAAAAATTTGTCTCTTTACTTGTTTTTTTAATTTTTAAATTTTAAATATTTTATTAATTTTGTTTTTTTTTCTGACTCATGCTTTAGATTTTATTTTATTTTATTTTAGTAATTTTTATTTAAAATTGTTCTTTTTCTATCTCTGAATTAATATTTAGATTGTAGATTTCTTACTCTAATAAGTTATTATAATCTATTTATTGTGTTCATTTTTCTTACAACACTTTATTATTATCTTTAAATTTTTTTTAGATTTCATTGAGCTCTTATATTTATTTTTCTTGATTATTTATTTATTTTTATAATTTTATTATTTCTTCTGGTTATTTTTTATAGACATTTTGTTTTTAGATTTTTAGAAGGAAATTATTTATTTTTAAGAAAAACTATTAAATATTTTTTTTGAGCAATATTGTTTCAATATTATTATATGCCTTTTTTATTTTAATTAATGAAATTAAATGTTTTTAGTTTATTATTATTCATCCTGTTCTTCTTCATTTTTTGTCATATCCTAAAATTAATCAGCTATTTTCATTTTTTAGATTTCCTTATTTCCTTATTATTTCTTAAGGTTATTTTTTTCGAACAATTTTCTTTAAGAAAGTGGAGGTGAATTTTTTGATCTTTTGTTTCTTTTTCGCTCTTTTTTTGCTATATTTAAATATTATTCAATGCTTCTGCATTTTATCTTATATTTTATTTTAGTTCTTATAGCATTTTGTGTTCTGGAATTTCTTCTTGTATAACTAAATTATTATTTAGGAATTTATTAAACTATTACTAATTACTTTGCTACTATTAATTTTTTAATTTCTAAAGTTTCGTTGCTGACTGTAAAAAAAATATTTTATCTAATTCTGATTTTTAAATTTCTATTTGCGTCTAAAACTCTAGATGGTCTTCGATTTCATCTCTTTTTGTCCTTTTGATTTTTTGATTTATTTGTTCTATTTTTTATTCTTAAATTCTTCTACAGAAGTTTTATTTGTGTCCCACTTAGTAACAGAATATGCATATTATTTAAGTTTTATGTCTTATAGTAATATTTTAGTCGTAGTATTTTATCTCATTCGGTAATTTTAAAATTTCTTGTTCTGTAATTTTGCATATTATTTCTATTATTGGATAGGATTTGATTTCTAGTTGTTTAAAGTTAATTTATTTTATATTTTCGCTTATAAAAGTTAAGAAAGAGATTTAGAATATCATCTAATTTAATTGCATTTGTGCTTGTTATTCTTATTTTATAATAATTGCTATTATATTACTTATAGAATTATTTTTCTTTAATTTTAAATTGAATCAGTTATTTTGGCATATTAGGATCAGCTAGATTAATGTGAAAGAATTGTTTATTTCTTCATTAGTTCGTTGCTTTTAAATAATAATAAACAGTTCCCTTTAAAGTTGAACTTCGAGTTACAGAGAACCTTCATTCTATTGATATTTCCAAAGATTTTATTAAATATTTCAGTTTCGATTTTCTTTTTAAGAAGATATTAATTTCCCGGATCATTTAAGAATTAAGTTAAAAGTTAATTGGTGCCAATGATTGATTAATAGTTCGTGGTTTATTCATCAAGAAAAGTAATTAGTTAAGAAAGAGTTATCCCTTCTTTCAGTTAACAGCCAACTTTAATGGGTTAGCTAGGGGGTTGTTGTCAACTGATTTCTAGGGAATTTAATAATCAATTTTTTTTACTAATATAAATATTTAATTAAATAGTATAATAATTTCTATGTATATAGGAAATAAACTTAATTATATTAAAATTTATAATTTAATTTATCAATGAAATATTAACTACCTTTATACTTTAATTATTAGTATCTTTTAAAATATTTATTGCTTACTTAACTTCTTAGAAATAGATTAAATATCTCAAATATAAATAATTTAATTTACTAAATAGTTATTTTAGACTAATTTAAATTTTACTTTAGAAATAAATTTAATTTATAGTTTAAACTAAAGGAATAGCCTACTATTATTAAATATTTAATTTAAAATATAACTAAAATAAATTATTTAAAAGAATATTAGATTAATAGCAATTTAGAATATTTAATCTTCTTTATTTTAAATAAAGGAATATGCTAATTATATAACTTTTAACTACTTAGTTTTATGAAGATATCTATCTTATTGTTTAGTCAACTAATATTTTAGATTTAATAGTGGTATTCTTTATTATTACAAAAGAATTAAGCTATTATTATTTTATTCATTTATGCTTAACAGAATTTCCCTTTGCTAAGAGATTAAACATCCCTTTAATTTGTTTTAATTTAATAAGCTTAATAAATTTCCTAACTATTTAAAGATTTTACTCCTTTAAATCTAAAATTATAATTTAAGGATAATAAGAGAGTTATCTCTTTATAATGCATGTCCAAATCGTTAAATTACTTTATTTGAGAAAACTTTCTAAAAAGAAGTTCTACAGCATATTATCTAGTCTATATAATAAATTCCTTTACTTGTTAAGAAATATTAAATTTGTCCAAACTTATGCTTTTAAATTTCCAAATACTTAACTATCATCCCTTCCACTTCCATTCTTATTGAATATTATTTCAAGACAAATATATTACAACTACATAAAAGTATTTTCCAAAAACAAACTCTAATAGTGATTATGTAAAAGTTAACGAATAAATAAATTCTGAACTGATTGTTTCAGGTAAGTAGCTTTACTTTTATAATCCTAAAAATACTTAAATTTTTAATGTGAGTTAAAGATAAAATCACAGAACTAATTCTGCTGGTGGAAAAACATATTTAATTTCTTGTTAATCTTTACAAAACTGCGAATTTTTCGATTACAGATTAAGAGTTTTGTAACTTCCAGATATAAATGTAATAGTTTATGAAAGCAAGGATAATGACTTATAGGAAAATAAATCTATGCAATCGGAGGATTTACTTCAGGAGCTAAAATGATAGATAAAATTTAAGTTCTTTCTTGAATAAAGTAATAATGAACAACTTCATCAAGCACTTTACCAACTCCTTCTACTTGCTGAACAGTTTAGTTAACAAACAATTCTTGCTTTATTTTTAATTACTATAAATAAATGAGATTATAGAGCACGTAGCACCTCAATGGTGCGCAGCTCTTTAATAAAGATTTTTAAATTAAAAAAGTTTTTGCTGAAGTCTTCCACAGTGCTAGCATTCCCTTGTGAATTTGTCTTCTATAGGGCCGCGATCGGGCTACCCTAAGAGACCTTAGTATCTGGCATCTTTCATCTTTCATCTTTCATCATTAATGCTACTTGATACCTCTTCGATCTTGTCTCCTCTTCTCTTCTCTTAGCTGGTTCTTCACTTATTGGGTACTTCCTGGTACCAGAGTTTAAGTCCGTTTCAGTTGGAGGATTGCTCCTCCCTATTTATTTATCCTAAATATAGGAATTAAAAAATCTTACGTCTTTGATTTAAACTCAGAAAAATTTATAGAACATGGAGAAAAACTTTAAGCAAGAAACTACAGTGATCCTTATAATTCGGCAATAAAATTAGGAAATTTTATTTATAGTTATCAATGGGTGGGAAATATTAAACTATTAATGTATGGTCTTTATTTAAAGAAGTGGAAATGTTTAGGTGATTGCAATTGAACTTAAAACTTATTAAGAATTATAACTTATTTAATAAAATATTTAGTTCTCTAGTTTCTATACTTAATTAAATAATTGTAAATTTAAGTTTAGCTTGATATAAGTTTATATTTAAAGATTTGCTATAAAATTAAATTTCATAAGCTTTATTTTCCTTGGTTATAATAAAAGTCTGTATATATTTAAAGATTTGTAATAATATAGGTAATATACACTTATTATTATGGATATCTAATAGCAGATTATTATAAACATTTTATTTAATAAAATTATCTTTAAAGTTATTTTAATTTATTTAATAAGAAAGATACATGTAATATAATAAGACTATTAACTAAAGAATCTTTGCTTTTAGTGTTTAATTATTATTTTTATTTATGTTTTAGTATATAATAATAATAATAATAGTAAACTAAAAGTAATTAAAGTTTAGCATTCCCTGGATTTTCAATCAGATTTTTGCTACCATTTTTTTAGCGTGGATGGATACCACTGAGAATCTTCTGTCTTTTATACGAATATATTCTTCTTGTAAATTCCCGTTTCGGTGATTCAGAGTCTGCTAAGCATTCTTAACGTTCTTTGTTGTTCTTTCATCTAAATTTATCTTCACTGATCGCAATTTTGTAATAAGTGTCACTTTGATTTGCAATAATAGCAATTTTTGATTGATCTTTTTTTGAGTCTCTTCAGAAATACTTTTTTTTCAAGTTAATCGATTCTTTGGAGTAATTCTATGTTAATCTTTTCATCATTCTATTTTTCTTGGATGTTTGTTTATGTAGAAACTTTTTCAATAATCATATTTTGTTCTTGCTTAAAATTCGATTGAGATTATTCATATAGTTACTATTCCGTGACTAAATTATTTAAATCAATTGTCGTCTTATTATTAGTAGCTCGTTGTTTTAATCTTCGATAGTATTCATTAGTTCTCTTATTTTTCCCCTTGATTGTAAATTGTTTCCTAATAATTTTGTATTATTGTTTTCATTTAGTCAATTTATATTTAGATTTCTGATTATTTTTGTACTTTTACTGGATT